>VZZY01010145.1:29591-77076 GCA_013400335.1 Eurystomus gularis | reverse complement strand
AGTAATGATAGGACGAGGGGAAATGGCCTCAAGTTGCGTCAGGGGAGGTTTAGATGAGATATTAGGAAGAAATTCTTCACGGAGAGGGTAGTTAGGCACTGGAATGGACTGCCCAGGGAGGTGGTGGAGTCACCATCCCTGGAGGTGTTTAAGGGATGAATAGATGCAGTGCTTGAGGATATGGTGTAGTGGTTAGAGTGATGCTAGGAGAAGGTTGGACTTGATGACCCTGGAGGTCCTTTCCAACCATAACAATTCTGTGATTCTGTGAAACAGAAGATTTCTGGCTTGCAGATGCAGATGTTTTAGCGAGAGACTTTTTAAGCAGCTGGCCAAAGAAACCACCAGCGCTGCGCCGCGCGGATCAGCAGCCAAGGAAACCTCAGCTCACTGAGCCCGCTCCTCCCGCCGCAGACGTGCTCACCCACCCTGAGCCCTCGCTGTGTTTACGTCCGCGCTCTTTGCTCACGCTCCGAGCATTGATTTATGGAAAAGCAGCTATGGGGATCCAAACAACGTCAGAAAAAAATGACGCGTTTCCGTGCGGCGAGCGTAAGGCTCAGCTGGGCTGAGGGCAGCAGGAGCGCGCGGGCCAGCGATCCTCCCGACCTGACCGCGACAACCAGGCAACAGAGGCGCCCCGAGCCCAGCCGCAGACGAGAAGGCGGCGATGCGAGCAGAGAGCGGGCTCTTAGAGACCACGCAGCCTCACGCCAGAGCTTGCCAAGGCGCCAGGCAGCGCGGCAGGGGCGGCACAGGAATTCCGTGGGACGGGACCGCCGTGCCCCACGAGCTGGGGAAGCGCTTCCCGCTCCCCGCACTGCGCGCACGCTGCTTCCCGCCGCTCCTCCGCCGACGTGATCAGCCATGGCTCGTGCCCACCACGATGGGGTTGGAGATCCGCGTCTGGCAGAACACGGCTGTGATATTTTCACCCAGCTGCTGGGGAGGGACCGTCACGTTTCACTCCAGTGCCTCCCTCTGCCCTGGCACCATTCTGTGATACGCTCGGGCTGGACACGGTGAAACACCAGATGTTAACAGCTGTGCGAAACATTTGCATTAAGCAAATTACCAGCGGTCGCAACTGATGAAGGGCAACGCTGCTGCTTTTTTTAGGCCAACCACTCACTCCTCCTGCATTCCCATGGCCCCGCTTTGCCCCTCGCTGCAGGGGAGGCTGCTCCTGCACCCACACGTGGGGCTGGAGAGGGAAGGAAAAGGGGTCCCAGCGAGCGCGGCACGCTGGCCCCAGCCAGGCCAACAGCTCCATGTATTTTGAATAGTCACTTTATCACAGCTCATAGCAGCTTCTCCTGTATTTTGCATTCACCAGGTAACTATTCTAGTCTACATTCTGTTCTAAGCTTTGCTCTCTTCTATTTACCTCACAATATTCTGAGCTAGGCCACTAATAATTACACAATTGAAGAGGAATAAATAGATGCGTAGCACTACTTGAAAGGACTCACAGAATCACAGAATGGTAGGGCTTGGAAGGGACCTCTGGAGATCATCAAGTCCAACCCCCCCGCCAGAGCAGGTTCACCTAGAGCAGGTTACACAGGAACGTGTCCAGGAGGGTTCTGAAGGTCTCCAGAGGAGGAGGCTCCACAACCTCTCTGGGCAGCCTGTTCCAGGGCTCCACTGACCTCACATGAAGAACTTTCTCCCCATGTTGAGGTGGAGCTTCCTGTGTTCCTGTTTGTGCCCGTTGCCCCTCGTCCTGTCACTGGGCACCAGGTCCACTGCTGCTACGTCTAAATCCAAATTCTGCCACGTTTTAGTACTCTGGAGTTAACTCCAGAGACTGTAACTCCAGGGAGTTACACTGGAGTTTTCATCTTTTTAGTAAGCAAAACCAGGGGAAAGAGCCTATTAAACATAAATCACTGCAGTAAAAATGAACGGATAATCTACACTCATTTATACATCTGAAACTGTTTAAATTTACTGGAAGTGAGCAGTTTCGCTGTGCAAGCAGGAACACGAAGCTGTCCGTAATAACTGCTCTCAAGCCTTTTTTTTTTTTGGATGAAACAAAACCAGCCCATCAACGAGGAAAATGAATCTTTATTTTGTTCTCTAAAAGCAGGATCCATGTACATGTTCTTTTTGTACGGTTTAGAAGGTGCTTCGAAGATGTGAATAGTCACATCACAGAAATAATACAGACCAACCAGTGAAGGAACGAAGAGCCGGTTTGACAGTTGCTTTATCAAGCAGTCCAAAACATTGGTTTTTGTCTAATGTTTTTGTCGGAGCAGAGTTCAGGACAGGATTAAAATCTCACCTACTCAACACAAGTACAGAGATAACGGGGGGGAAAAAGAACTGCAAACCACAATTATTGCTGCTGTATCTGCATTTCTGTTTCCTTGCAGGAGGTTCTGTAACATGCTGGCAAAACAGTTTTTAAATATCAGTTTCGTTAAGAACGTCATTCAGATGAATAAAAAATAACCAAGCAGCCAACCTAAGGTGGTGAATTCAGACTTCATCTGAGACCGAAAGAAAAAAGGTTGTTCTACAAGCAGTAGGTTTTGTTTTAGAAGGTGAAGAGCACCTTGAAACACTGAGGATGGAAATGCTTAAACAGCTAAGAACATCTGTTTTGTAGGTGTTCCCAAGGACCCAGTGCCATCCTGGCCGAATGACCTGTCGGCACCAGTGAGATCTCACCTCCCCAGCTGCGAGCCTCAAGGCCCCAGCCCTCCCACACTCACACACCCCCCAGTTTTACTCAGGTCTTTACTAACAGCACTAAAACTGGCCCATGTTGGGTGGTGTACTGAAGTCAGGCTTCCGTGTAAGCGTTCAGGACACCCTCCAACGGCTACTCAGTCTAAGAGAGGGGACGGGAACTCCTGCAGTCAGTTAGCTTGAAAGACAGGCCGAGTAATAAACACTTCAAGCACAAGTTATGGCAACCCTTGAAGACCTGAAGCTGGAAAATTTCTTAAAGCAGACTTGTCACTATGAAGAGCGGCCTGCATTCGCTAGAGCCTTTATAAACGTCTACGTGTGCCAGAGTATTACTTCGTAACGCTCTGCAAGGAAAACCCAGCACGCCGGGGGATGATTCACGGGCAACCAGACACTTCACGTGGGATTATGCAACTAGATGAGACTGATGAGACCTTGAGATACGTGAAATGTAATTCTAGAACATCTAAAGACAGAGTCTGAACATCTCTCACCTTCCCTAGCAAAAGGTGAGCTGGAACAATCATTGGACACGGATGGTTTCAGGATTAGTTACATGGTTAGTCTAAACAATGTGCACAACACTGAACAAAATTCTTAAACTATGCTTCTCTAAAATCTACAAAGTATATAAAATGCATGATCTGACATTTATAAAACCTCAGCCCTTTTACAAAATCAAAACAAGGCCATAAAGTCGTTTTGTTTTAAGATTAAACCTATCGGTTTTTTCTTCTCAGCGGTTTTAGTTCCTATGATAAATAAAATATATAAAGGGCACTCCACCACAGCCTTATAATGCAAGGAATAAATTAGCAAGAGCCACACTGTAAACCAAAATAAATAATCTCTACATTATTTTTATTTTAAAAAATCATCTCTTTTCATTGCACAGTATTTTCAATTTTCAGTAGCAACGCAAAGTCCGCTGGGTATTTTTCTAAACGCTCCAGAGAATACGAAAGCATCGCGTCTCCTTTTTCAAGCTTTCCACGTCAAAAATACCTTGGTCAACCCAGCAGCTAATAAAACCGATCAATGTTTTGGTGGTCTCCTACGACACGCAGTCCTCCAGCGCTCACCGTGCTGTTCCCAGCAGTCCGTTCCAAGTGAGGTACTCTGGTTGACGCCGACAGCTTTGAGATTTTTGGAAAAGCGTTCGCCATTAGCTACAACTTGCACAGCAGAAGATCATCAACACCTCGGCAACAGTCCACATACTCCAGGGCTGCAAAAGTCCCTTTCAAGGGCCTCGCCAGGCTGGCACGCCTTCTTTTTCGGGGCATCACACGAACATATCAGGCTTTTGCCTTTCCCCAGAGCTATTCTGCAGCGGAGGACTAAGCCACAACTCAGACATACCAGAGAAAACAGGACACCTGAAAAGATACGATCTTCCCTCAGACTATTACCAGCGGTCTTAAAGCCACTTGCCAAGTGTATGTGAGCGTGTATACATACATATATATATGCACACACACATATCTAACAAAAAAAAGACAACAAAGGGTTTAATACTGTCGTAGCCTGGGCATATTTAGCTCCAAGTTAGGTATCCACAGGACATATTTAAAATCTCCAAATATTGGCAGCACGTTGTTGTATACAGAACAGTTGCGAGCAAATGCCTAATGTAAATGTGCTTTCAAAATACTGTATATCTATATCTATATGTCTATAGATATATCTATATGTAGATATAGATATATAGATACATCTATATATATCTATAGACATCTCTATTGTAGATATATAGATACATCTATGTATCTATAGACATATCTATTGATAAATGTAGCTATAGATATATAGATACATCTATATCTATGTATCTATAGACATATCTATAGATATATGTAGATATAGATATATAGATACGTCTATATCTATATATCACTACTGATGTAGCTATAATAGCTTGGGATTGTTTCCAAAAATAGGGAGTTTCTGCTAAGTATCAAAACAAGTCAAGACAAGGGAAAGCGTTGCCCTCTTCATAGCAGTGGGACTGGCTCAACTTGAAGGTCCTCGGTCCTTCGCTGCAATTCTAGCACTCAGCTGGGGCAAAGACAGTATCTTTTAAAAGAGAAGTTAATTAAAAATTAAGGTACTTTTACTGTTTAAGTAACACAGGATGTCGTAGTCCAGTTATTGCATCAACACAACTACGTGGACAAACGTAGTACCTGACCAGCATCGCTGTGTTCGTGTTTATTACTGGTGTCCTCTCTAAAGGCTGTTAAATATATAGACTGATCTTTTCAGCGTGGAAGAGTTCAGAGGCAACTCCTCCTTCTGTTATCACAAGAAAAAAAAAGGAGATATCGATGCCAGCATTTTGTTCACAGTGAATTGGCTTTACCCAAAGCGAGGCAGTCTAAGGGCAACTAGCACATCATTGCACGACATAAAAAAACCACCAAATTACTCCTGTTCTTAACACTTTTAAAGCATTTTCAGTGCTTGAGTACGAAGCACAGATCCTATTACAAAGCACAGAACCGATTACAAGAACTCTCTAGCAACCAACACACTTTCAGCGACTCAATACTGCATTAAAAGGATGCGGGGGCAAGCAATACTGACAGCCCAGGTCTGGGCACTGCAGCACAGCCCCACGCCTCTCCTCGCACCGTTTTAACAACGTGGCCAAGCCTGCTCTAGGTCTGGCCTAAGTACTCCAGGCCAGACTGCTACATGTACGTGGTAGGAAGCGTTCTGATGCTTACGTGACAGGGAAAAAGATGACACGCCTCCATTACGCACATACACAGGTTTCTGTTCACGCTAAAAGGGACTCAACTTTTGGCAGAAGTAAATTCCTACATAAAAAATAGATGTAGAAACCCATTAAAAACACAAATACAACACACGCATTATTAAAACAGCTGCATCTACACTATGGTGTAGCACTTCAGTGTATTTAAATTCAAAAAAAAAAATAAAAAAATCTTAGCGTACAACTAAGACGAGATCCATTTCCCAGCCCAAACCTCAGCGTCAGCTGATGTCTACATCAAAACACGCTCTCCGGATGGCGACCGCCCAAATCCAGGGAAAAAACTGTTGCCAGGGGTGAAGAGGTTCTCTCCCTCAAACAGACAAGGCAGGACAGATGGCGCGGAGCCCCTCCGGAACCGCCGCGGAGACAAGCGGCGGCAGAGCCCGCAGCGCACCGGCAGCGGAAGCCGCACGAGCACTACGTCCTGAATGGGTTTGCTGAACATGGTTCAGATTATTGGCTATGTCTATAAGCACAATGCTCTTTAGAAGCATTTACTGTGTATCCAAACCCTACTCGCTGCAACACACGGTGTCGCACAAGTAGGGAAAACGTCTTCGTATTCAAAGGTGCTTGGACATCATTTTCAGGCAGCATTTTACCTTTATTTTAACGAGTTCCCACTAGAAAGATTTTAGAAGGAGGAAGATGCCAATAGTTTTGTGGTTTGTTTTTTTTTTTTTTTCTTTTTAATATGTGAAATTGAGACAGACGCCTAAATAAATATCTACATTTACTTGCCTAAGTCTATTCTATGTCTGAAACCTCTAATTTTTAAATAAGGGATAAAATGTTGCCCAAAAGACTAGTTATAGTTATACATTTGTGTTTCTAGTAAACCTACAAATCAAAATAGTTCTCAGTTAAAAAGATACAATTTGTATCAACAGTAAAAGGTACTTTCTGGTTCTTCAGGGCTTTACTTTGAAATGCCAGCAAGCGTACCAAAATTGTCGGCAGTAGTAGTGTAAACTAGTGAATTTTTTTTCACACTGAACGTCGTTACAACGGATGGAAACCTAAAAGTGTCGGCAGTCAGTCACCTACGTACATTTGACATCAATTGCAAACTCTATTTCTATTTTACATCTATAAAAAAAAGCTTATGAGGTGCTAGTAAAACCCATTACTTAAAACCAGAAATATCCTTTACTAATACTAAAACAGACTTGGTTTGTCTGTTTCTAAAACTACACTGTTTGTGGCAAGAATCAGGCCTACACAAGGCAACAGGCCAAAAACTAACTCCAGAGACACACATGGGATCTTCTCTCCCCGCAACCCTCCCCTCTCCAAACGAAAGATAAAGGAAAAAAAAAAAAAGTTTAAATTATTATTTTGAGCTACGATATCATTACCATAGTGCAGTTAATAAATGTTGCATATCCTCAACACACAAAACCTTTTCAGGCCAGCCTTGACAAATAGCAAGAAAAATCAAACAGCATCTTAAATACAAAAGTTGCACTGAGATAATTAAATTCATTTAAAAACAAGTAAATATTTTATGGAAAGCGTATTTTATCCAGTACACTTGTGCAGCAATACAAAGGAAAAAAAACCATAAAACAACTCAACGGGACCCTACGGTTTCAGGTTCCCTTCTACTGACCAGAAATACACAGAGCTGGGTAACAACACAGGGGAACTGAAGCAGGGTGGCCTGGCTCGGGGAGGTTCTGAGTGTTTGCAGCTCTGTTATGTTCAAAGGGGGCTGCAAATCCTCAATACCTTTGAAAATCAGGCACTAAGGCTTTAACTATATCCATAAATTAAGAATAATAACTTAAAAAGTAATTTTTTCCTCCTCTGATTGCATCTGATCTCACTAATTGACTGCATCAACAAAACGTGTAACTATTTAAACAAAACAAAGCAAGGAAAAGTGCTGTACTATAAATTACCAATATATTGTTACCCATTTCACTGTTAGCTGGTAACTTAATTATTTGTTTAAAAAAAAAAAATGAAGTCAGTGCTGCAGTGAATCTTTGTTTCCTATAAATAGATAATGACAGCACAAAAAAGCTCACAGAAACAAAGAAACAGACAAACAGACAGACACACTTATGTTGCTGTAAAAAGTTCAAAAACTTGGCTTGAAAATCGCCTGCCCGAAGTAGCAAAATCCTCTTTCTGCAGGTTATTTTAATACCACGCAGGCCAAGGACAAACACCCAGCAAGTTAAAAAACTAAAACAAAAATCCCAACAACATGTAACAAGGATAAAAAGTGCTGCATATAAACCCCTGATGCACCAAAGATTATAACCAGAGACCACAGGTTTGTTTGTTTGTTTTTTTATATATATATATATATAAATTTAAAATGGAGCATTCTCCAAGCTGTGAAAACAGCCATTTAAAAAATTTCAAACGACACCACAAAACATATCTGGTACTTCCGATGCATGGGGCTATACATACAGACTCCATGATACAGTATTTCACATAAACGGATTACTATATAACCTCCTTGCCGAGAAGGAGATCCCAAATGCTATTGTAGCAAACCTCCCTCAGCCTTAGAGCTGAGCTGAAAACTACTAGACACCGCAAAGATGCATCATCTCTCAATAACCTAGCTGAGATTTTTCCACTAAGATGGCTGCAGCGAGCTGCTGAGCGTCCGTCACATGAGGGTTCTTCTTCATAACGATCCTCACAAGGTCGGGGGGGAAGATGTTGCAGAGGTTAATGTAAACCTTCTCCCGGGTGTCTTGGTGCCTTGGAGGGTCTTGAGGGATTCCGCAGTAAGGTACACGCCAGGTCTGGTCCTGCTGCTCAGGCAAGCTTTGGAAGGCAAACTGCTCGTAGCACGGCTGCGTGGGGTTGCTCGGCAAGGAGTAGGTCTGGCGGTAGCCGTACGCATCCATCCCGTAACTCTGCCTATCCCAACTTCCAAGCCCATCCTGGCCAGAATACGGCTTTCTGTGTCTTAATGGAGAATTCTCATATAAACGTGAGTCTGAAATGCTGTCTATCCTTGTGGACACAAGGGCTCTCCCCAGATGCATGGTCTTTGAATGTGACGCGCTCGGAGACGTAGAGTAATCGTTTGGACAACTAGAACGAGCGCTGACTGCTGGATGCTGTAGATGCACAGCCATGTATGGAATTGGAGGTTTGTGGTGATGCTTTGGTTCTTCATGACTATAGCTCTGCACTCGTGTCAGAGGCTCGTGGTAGCTCTGTAGGAAGGGCTGAGTGTTAAGGCGGCCGTGGGGGTGCATATGTTGGCACTTCAAGTTCTCCTCTAGCTGTGGGTCAGGTGAACTCATGTAAGAGCGATCGCTGTAACCCACGTAGGAATCACTACTGCCACAGCTGACACTCCCTTCGCTGCTGCAGTCAGAAGCTACAGAGCTAATTCTATAATCTGTGTCCAAGGAGAAGCGCCTTTCGGGACTACGTGGGCCAGATATACTCAGATTTGAATATGCACTCAGCATGGAGTAATACCCTACATCCACAGGAGACTCACATTTTGGATACTGATCATAAGGCATCGGCGTTCCATGATTTTTGGTTGCCATCATCACTGTAGGATACTGTCCCTGTGGTCTTTGATCCTGAGGTGTGAAGTGAACTCCAGATGGAAGGCCGTTCGTTAAAGGTGCAGGACTTTGGGGTTTTGCAGCAGAGGAACTTGGAATACTAACTAAAGAAGGTACAGACCTGGTTTCCAATTTGTTTTTGGTGGGAAGCTTTTCCTCCAAGTCTTGATAGACTTGAGTCCTTATACTAGGATCTGATTGCCTCTTTGGAGCAGCACGCTTCAGCTCAGAAGTGCCATCATTTTTAGTGCTACAGGGAACACTATTGCTTTTTACCAGTCCTCCTTCGCTTGTCGTTTTGGCAGCTGTGTTTCTAGACATGGCACGAAGTTCATCAGCTACAGATCTTTGAGGCTGATTTCCTCTTTCTGGATGATAGTACTTGCATTTGTGTCCATAGGTACATTTCTTCCCTATTAATACAAACATAGTCAGATAAAAAAAACAACTTCGACAAAACTTGTTAATCATCAAACAACATCAACGCCTCTCATTTAAAGTTTTACTCATGATTTGAAAGATCTTGAAAATGGTTTTGTGTGACACGATGAGGTCTAAGATTTCCTCTCTTGTATTGGGGGGAAAGTGAGGCAGTGGTGGTGTGTTGCAGCAAGTGCTCCAGGAACGGAGACCAACACTATCAGCCACCTTTTGAGCTCAACGTGACACTGTCAGTGTGTCTGTACACCCCTGCAGTTTGGGACAAGGAGATACACAGGCAGAAAATTTAACAGGAAAGTTCCACAGAGTTGTAAGACCGGCAGCTTTCAGCTCAGTCAAGATGGTGGTGTGCCTGTAGAGATGCTCAGCAGCTAAACTTCAGACAGCTCAATAATTTTCTGCAGGAAAACTTAGACATCTAATGACCAAATCACATTAGAAAAAGACTTTCTGGATCTGGCAGAATTTAGGTGCTGTTTGGATCTATTCCTATGAATGATTAATAAAGTTTCTCCTTTAGTTTAATTAACAGACAGAGCTAACTCTAACTAGCACATGACATAATCGCTTCAGTTTCCACCATCAGATCAGCATTTCGGCCGTTCTCGGTCTAAAGACTACAGTATAAAAATATCTGTTAAAAAGGGGTTTTTTTTTGGCAGCATTAAAACAGGAGCTTGGTCCCTAGTCCTAGCAGTACAGAAAACTGGTGGGTTAAATCAAATTACCATATGGACACGGTTGCTTCTTATGTTCTGGCACAATAGGCTTCTTCCTAAGAAAATTGTCCAGACTTGGACCGTGGCGGCCAAGAGGATCATCAGGAGGCATAAATCTATAAAGCAAAAAAACCCCAAAAGAGTATTATGGAAGCAAACAAGCCTTCTCATATTCCTTACGCAATGACAAGAACCTCATGACTGTGTCCTACACCATAACCTGCCATGCTGACATTTTTAAGCTTGGGTGCTTTGAGAGCTGTTTTGAAAGGCCACCTTTCTGCTGCAGGTACGGCCTGAGAGATGAGTCACAGAAACAGACTGTGTGGACACCTTAGTCTGCTTCAGACACCTGCAGCCTAGCTCTGCTGACTGCTCCGCAGCAAAGCCGGGATGGACACAACTCATTCCTAAATCAAAGTCAGGGCAGCAATACAGGCAGTCATTTCTTAAAATGTCACTACCAACTTTGCAAAACTGTACTGATTGTGTAGGACTCTTCCATCAGTATTTTGGCACTCAAATACAAGTGTCTGCCTGGCAGAGAACTGAGTCCTTCCCACTACAAGAAGCCACCAGTAGAAACTGTAGTTGATCTGTATGCTGGGGTATGGCCATAGATGGATCTAAGCAGACACTTGACGGAGATACCTCCTGAGGTTCATTCCAACGTAGGTTTTTCTATGACTCTACAATTTAGCAGTCTAGCCACAGGCACTTTAAAACGCTGGCTCAGTTATCAAGAAAACTGGGATATTATACCACAGCATACATCAAATACAGCATATACGCTGGTATACACCAGAAGAAGAAAAAACAGCATAAAAGATGTTGTCATAAACAAGCTGGAGCAAAAACCAGAGTTCAAGTATTTTTAATCAGAAGACCAAATCTATGATGAACCATTCCTCCTGTCCCGTCACGGAAGTCTTCAAACTGTCCTTTCCGCAACTATTTTAGTGGCACATATGAAGACAGAACGACTTACTTGTCATTAACAAATGAATACATCAGCAAGCGTTCATCTATGAACTTCTTCCATTCAGGCTTTTCATTCGCTAGATCCCTGTAGTTATCATTGGAAACAATGATGCCATCTGACTCAAAGGCCAGCTTCACTATGAATCGGTCATCGTAGCATACCACCCTTCTCCCTTGCACCCGGCGGGACGGTGTGAACACAAGAATCTTCTCCTTTTCTAATTTACGCAAGATTTCTTGATCTACAAGAAATAAGAAACAAAAGTTTAAACAAGCAAAGAAAAGAGAAAGGTGTTTGTTTGAGCTCCAAAGACATTAGATTTGAGGAAGAAAATCCAAGCACTGAGGACTAAACACGTCTTAAACGGCTACAGTCCAGTAGAAGGTGTCTTGATATATGATATTTGAAGCTACAGTCAGCAGTCAACTGGCAATGCTTTAACAAAAAGAACTGCAAACAAATCAAAACCTCCTGCTCCATGCCATTTCTCTAAGACTAACACAGGGGACCTTGCTCATGTTGCTGTCGTTCAAAAGAAACACCACTTATCCAAACGCCTGTGTAAAAACTTCTCTGGTTCAAGGGGTCATTTTAAACATTACTGAACCTTTCAGCAAATACGAGGGCTACACCCAAGTACAGCCAAGGGTTTCCTGTAACTGAGCTCTTTGGAGAGACAGACCTCTTCCATCTACTTGTTACACCCAGCATGACACATCTTTTGAAATGATGCCAGGAGCTCACCGTAACGGGACTGTCTCATCAAAGTCTCCGCCCATCAAGAGAAGGGGTAACTACTAACAGACTAGAAAACCCACATTCTGTACAAACGCTCAGGCTCTCCACAAATATTAACAGCATCCTCTAAAAAGACCTTCACTGTCATCTCGTAACCAACAGCAAACAGCAAATGTGGTTTTGGTTGGGTTTTTTTGGTTTTTTTTTCCCTCTATATCACTTCAGAATGTATCTTTCCTTGAAGGGTTTAGAAATTGATATATTAAGTCTTATAAAATCCAAACAGGTTTCTCTTTAATCCTGGTAAGTAAACATGTTTAACATTTTATGCAATTCTTCCTTGTCCTACACAGTCTGTCACCTATCAAAAAAGCATTTTCTTGTGCTTTATGTGGAACCTGAAGGTCCCAAGGAGCTTTGAAAGATGGGCTCAGGCTACTAAGGAGGTTGTAACGAGCACTGGGGCACATGGTCCTTGTGTCAGTTCTCCTAGCTATCACTCTTCTCAGAGCAGACAAGCTATGAAATAAAAATAAATAAAAAGCTAAGCAACACCTAAAAGAGCAAAAGATGCTTGTGCAGTGAGTGTGAGTCACGGCTCATTCTTAATAACGAGATCTCAAATAACCCAACTGTTCTGTAGCACAAGAAACTTGACAGGGAACAAGTTCCATCTAGAAAAAAACCAAAAAAAAGACTCCAACAAGAAGAAATACAGCATTTGTATTACATGTAAGCAATATATTTGATACAAGCATTTATCTGCTCACCAGAAAAAGTATAAGCTTTTTTTTGTTAGACAGCTTAGTCTTGCTATTTCTTGAAACTCTTTTTGGAGCTTCTAGCCCTATACAGAGCTCTAGCAAATGTCACCGTTTCTTTCTAACTAGCTAAATCTTTATTACTTAGCCAACGCTCTTCTCATACCTGAAACACTAGTACAGTGAAAGAGAAATGCTTCAGGAGAAACGCCCCACATTGCCTGAGAGGAGAACAGCAGCTTTCCAAACATTTTCTTGCATCAGCATGATATATTCTAGTAGCAATCAAGCAAATGAAATGAAGTGTTGGTGAAGATCTTCCGAGATATTTGAAAATGCTCATGGTAATCAAAACATGTTTCCATATTCTTTTTAGAAGCCATAGCTACTACTCTCAAAAGCTCCCCTCCCTTTAAAAGGTAGTTGTTTAAAAAAAAAACCAAACAACAAAACAACCTCCCGCAAAAAACCCAGTTCTAGGGTTTTTTTAACCTCAAATTCTCCTCTGCTTCAACCTCAGGGCAGAGGGAGGATGACTTTCCATCCTTCATACAGAATCAATTGGTTTGATCAAGAAAGAAATACCACTACACCATCTTTTTTTTTTTAGATAAACACATTCAAAATGAAAATTTTCAAAAGCTGTCACGCTTATTAATAGTAATGATGAAGAGGGGAACCCCTCCCCTTCTGTCAGGATGATTCCCAAAACCGCAAGCACGGGCAGTGACTCGCCACACGTGACCAGCAGACAGGCCAGCAGAATCTGCTCACCACAAGAAAGACCACCCCGTGAATCGCTAACTTCAAACCTCTTTGCTGCCAGCGTTACATGGGCGTAACAGACTTAAAAAAGCACCAATTACATTCTTCAACAAAAAAGTGGCAACGTTAATGGAAAATTTATCAGGTGGGCAGAAAAGGAGGACTTGGAGAGGGCGCTACTTTGTTCTTTTCCTTCCTTACAATGAAGTGACTACCACGGACACTTTCTATTATAGTCTTTCATTCCTACAGATCGTTCATTTGAGCACTCGTGCTGCGCAAAGCATCAAACTAACCAGCAAAGGTGGAACGGAGCTTACCTGTGATAAGAGCATCAGGTCTCGACTGTTCTTTCCTCCATGCTGGCACAAACACAGTAACATCCTTGTGGCCTCTTTCCAAAAACCAGTCTACTGCCAATTTGATTCCTCGACAAGAAAATACTTCTTTGTTCCCGTGGCTGCAACACACATTAGAATTCCTTATTATATGGCTTTGCTTTTCCATGACCATAAATGGAGCACAGCGAAATGCGGATCCTAAAGCCATGCTCTTCGGTTGGTCCACGGTTTCTAAAGGCAGCTGGGAGTCAGTCCAAGACTTGCCCAAACATTGCTGTCACTTGCAAAGTGGCGTGGGAGAGGGATATTGAACCTGCAAAACATTTTTAGCATCCGTACGTGTAAGAAAAGTACAATTAAGAAAAGAAATATAAGTAGGGAGTGTTAAAAATCCTCATAGCCCAACCAAAAGGACAGGGTGTAACAGGCACCACAGAGGCTTGGTGAGGGAATGCAGGAGGCCTGAAATACCAACATGAAAGAGTTCAGTGTGTTTAGGGAATGCCGGCAGACGAGTACTGAGCACCGGTGCGCACGATGGCCGGGGAAGAGACAGCAGAGCCCTGCTGCAGGAGCTCTTGTGAGATCCCATCGGAACAGGAGAAGAGAGGAGAAGGTCTCCGCGCCCACGGGAATGGCAGGCACTCTGCAGAACGGATTAGGTAAACCGGACAGACTGTCCAAAATCAACATGACAAAACTACGAATTTGCTTAGTGTTACACTTCAGAAGGAGAAATTAATTGTCTATTTAAAAAGCCATGGACAGACAGTTAAGCAGAAACCGATCAGACACAAGGAAAACAAAAGGCGAGCGTCTCTTGCGCAATAGGTGTCTGAGGTAAGGCAAGAGACGCAATTATGTCATTCTCTAAAGGCAGATGAGTCCACAGCCAACTTCTACACCCAGTTTCAGGCGCAACATGTTACAAAAGACATAGATGAACGGGAAAGAATCCAAAAGAAAGTGAAATGAGACCTATGGGTAAAGGATGAAGAAAGTGCCTTTAGTTTATCTGGAGAAAAAAGGCAGTCTGTGGATGAAGAAAACAACCTTCAATATATAGGAGGTGATTAAAACAGAGGACAGCAATCAGCCATTGGATGTCCATGGAAAAGTTCTGGCAGCAGAGAGCTGCAGGGTGGTTTGTGAGAAACCAAGGGCTGTCCCATGCTGGGCATGCCCAGTTCTAGCTGGCTCCACAATGGAGAAGAGGAGGAGGAGGCTCCACAATGAAGAAGAGGAGGAGGAGACACTCCATGAGCAGTTGGTACAACCCTAGAGGGAATTGTAGCCTGTGGAGAACAGAAGAAGTGCAAGAAGGAAAGAGCTGCAGAGAAAAACTGTGATGTCCTGACCCTTGCACTGCTCAATCCCTCTCTGAAGGGACTGTCACCTGCAGCCATGACAAGGTGCAGGAGAAGTGTCTGCAGTGAGGCTGCGATGAGCGAGCAGGGAGGACAGGTGTTTGGAGGGAAGCAGGCCTGGGAAAAGGAGAGATGATTTTCCCTCTAAGCATTTTAATGTTTGCCTTTTTCGTTTCCCTATACCTGAATCAGTAATTAAATATTTATGTTAACTGGCTATAAATTAAGTTATATTCCCCGAGCTGAGCCTGTTTTGCCTCCAACAGTACCTGGTACTTGGATTTCCCTGTCATTATTTCGACCCATGAGTTTTCCTGCTCCTGCTCCTCTGTTTTCTCCCTTGTTCTGCTAGTGGAGGGAGCTGTGGCCACCACACCCTAGTCCCACTGACTATGGACAGAAAAGTCCTTAACTAGCATAAGGAACAGTTAAGGAATATTTTAGAAAAAGCTTTCTAACTCACCAAGGGGTCAGTCTGCCTATTGATTTTGGGATCTCCTCACTGGACACTTTGCAGAACAAATGAGATGGCTCCTCTGGGGCCAGTCTGGGCTCTCCATGCGCAGGAGGAGAAAAACAACTTTTGTGAGGTCTATCCCAACCCCACAGCTCTATGTAGCAGAAGAAAGGCAGGGGCATGGCAGCAAGCTGTTAGCAGGCATGCCACTATCTGCTTTCCAGAAAGCTAAAATACAATTCTTTCACAGTGGAGTGGTTTGTGAAGGGGACAATATGATGATGAATAGCCAGAGGGATCCTAAAAGTTCCTCCTGCTTGTATGTTCTGAGGTAAATAAAAACACCTGAAAGTTTGTTTTGTTTTTTAGTAGGACCATTTTAAAGTACCTACTACTTCCAGCTTTCTAAAACATAACACTGCTGTATGTTCCTTGATACTTTCAGGGAGCTAGAGAAATTGTGCAGTGGATGAAGTGCCCCAGGAAAAGTGAGAAGAATTTTGGAACATTGTTCAGATTCCAGAAGCCTGTGAAGAAGGTGGCGTACACATTCACGTCTAGGTGTGGAGAGAGAATGAGTCCTGGCTAACATCTCTCACATAGCCTCTGCTGAAGATGATGCTGTGTTGAAGGTTACAGGCCCCAAACACAAGAAAAAGAAAAGAAAAAAAGTTAGGGAAAAACGAGCCCACTATACTTATCTGGATTTAAGTGAGGAACCGTACCACTTCCTCTTCTAATGATGCTGGAGATAGATAGGACCTGGAAACATGATCATATACTAAGATATTGCAATTGTTGCCAGCTATAAAAGTTGGTACATTTTAGCTGGCACAGGGTACTTCAAGGGTAGTTTACATCCATGTTCTGTGCCTGTAGGGCTATAGTATGAACACTGTCAGGAGCATGACATCTGTGTACCTCAACATACTGTTTAGCGATGGTTATAGGCCTCTGCAATAATACATTCCCTGCTTTGTATGATAACATAATGTCATACATTATTACATTGCAATAACATCGTAAGAATGAACCACAGAGCAATATTTTTTCTGGGCATTGTTTTATACTATACAATTATTCTCGTGCTTGTTTGGCCAGAAGAGCAGTATCTTTGTGTGTTTCCCAGGAAGGGGAAACCAAACTAGACATAGATGTGTCACATTTAAAATGCACATGCGCAGAAAAGATGGCCAACAGTATTTCCAGCCGTGGCAAGGCTTAACTAAAGCCTGATACAAGCAGTTACTGCTCACGCTTATCAGCAGATCATGTGCAACCATGAACACACTGCAATCCATTTTAAAACAGTTGGGAAGGGCTTGTTCCAGCTGCTAAATTCCAGTGAAATCACTGTACTGTTATTACTCTAAGCAATCTCCATGGTTTCAAATGGCTAAAACCACTTTTCACTCCTGACAGCGAACAAGTGTTTTGTTAGACTACATTTTAGTAACAGTATGTTTCTTCCCGTAAGTCTGAGAAATTATTTCTGGAATGAAATCCTGGCATCTCTGAAAGAAATGGATATTCTTGCCTACTGCTTTCCATCAGGTTGGAATTCAAGTCACACTTTTAAAGGCAGAGGGAGGACCATGCAGTTCAGCTCCTTAGGCTTCTCTTGCGTACTACAGGCTATTAAAATTATTTCATCCAGAACATAAATTTTAAATATACTTAAAACGCTACAAAACAGAAATGGGAAATGCATTACAATGCATACTAGCTTTTCTGCACTGCTGAGCAAGTTCATTTACAGCTTGTATAAATCTTCACATTTTTTTCCTCTCCTTTTCAGACACATGCCTAAGCTGGATGGATACAGCGGATCCATCTGAGTATTTGAGTAGATACAAATTTGAAGAAATTTAAATGAGTAGTGAGAAAGTCTGTGAAAAAAGATGTGCAATTAAAATTTGTTCTCTTCTTCTGTCTTGTTGTCATGCAGATTTGATGCTCTTCTTTTTGTTATCTTCGTGCTTCATCAGCTTTATGATACATCACATAGTGAAAAGACTCAAATAACGCTGCTGCTTCTGACTTTTTTTCCTTCTGCTCGGTTGTAAAAAAGCCGATAAATGTTTGTATTTCTTTGTCAAGAAACTTTACTTTAAAAATCTCTTCCCAATTATTAAAAGTACGGGAAATCTCAGAGCAGTCAGGATGACAGCTGTCGCCCTGGCTGAGACATTGGTACTGCTTTGGTTCTGCTTGCTGTGTTTCATCTACCACTCTTTGCTGAAGGAAGATAAAGTATATTCCTGAAGAAGTATCTGTTTCTTTTTCATCCCATGCACGAATGACTCTTTTTATCATCGCTCTAGTATTTGGCCTATTGATAGCTATGGTTTTATTTTTAACTGAAAGAAAGATTAGTGTGACACTTCCCAAGCAAAAATCAGTCAAGCTTTTTCTAGGCTAGGAGAGTTAGTGGAAAGGGGTAAAACATCTGAGAGAACATTTGCATTTTCCCTGTTACATCCTCAGCCCCTAAACTAGATTTTCAAGTGTGTCTTAAAGAGTTATGGTATACACTCCTACAACACTGACTACTAACAATAGTTTCAAGACTTCTGGTGTGCTCTGATGTAATATTAAAACCAAATATTCAAACCAAATATTCAAACCACAGAGCTCTCAGATTTTGAAAGCTACAGAAAGCACACGCATTGATGACAAGAGATATTAGAGGTCTACAACAACGTCTGTTGCAATACACACCGAGAATTTTATACAACCGAATCCGGACACATCAAGGTATGCCCCATGTAAAAGCATATTGATTACAAGCAAGAAGAACAAAACTAAAACACAGATCTGCCTGGTAAATTTTGAGAGTTAACAAACTGTTTTCTTCTATAAGATAAGAATTTCCACCCTGTGTCATACTAGTGATGCATTAGTGTGCCAATCTGGTTTTGTCACTAGCCTCATCCATCTCTTTTTAAAATTTTTTTAAAGCTCTACTAACGTCCTAATCACAGAAATAATTTGTCTCAAAGCATTTCTCAGTAACCCAGGCCTTCTATCAGTCCTGCATTTCTTCCTTACATACATATTTTGCTGACACAAAGTGGACGAAACAGTTCCCAACTATTTTTTTTCCATTAGCCCATGACAAATTACTCCAGTCCTTTGATGTCTTTGAAGGGAAAAAAAGCCTTGGAAGCTGTAACATCTTTCAAAACATCTTTCGTCTGTAGGGCTTCCAATGTTGGAGCACTCTACGGAGTATGAGAAGCGCAGTCACCAGCCAGACACACACTTGTGTGTCTGCCCGAGCAAGAGTCACACGCTCAGCAGTCTGAGGTCAAAACAGACAGAGAGAAGTTACACTCAAAGCTGCCAGTGACAAGCTCCTATCCACGTGATCGGTACTTGTTGGAAAAATATTTTTATATATTCTTAAAGTGACTTACCAAAATAATCTAAGAAACTAGACAGTTGGTGCCACTGAAGGATGAACATCTGAATGAAGTCACCGAGATACAATCATGTCTACCAACCTCAGCCACATACAATTTGAGAAAAGGTCAAGGCAGCTAAATTGCTAGTTTGTTAAAACACATATGCAACTCAATTTCCATATGAAAACTACAAATGGCATAGATAAAACCATCAAAGCATCCTTTGGTTGACACAGTTTGCAGTTGTGGAAAAAATTCCAAGTAGACAGGGCATCAGTGAACCTTTTACTAAGGTCAAATGACCTGCCCTGGGGTTAACAGACAGGGACAAAGACTGAGCTGCCTAAACAGAGATGTCTAATGCTGGTTAAGCACCTCTGGGTACCTCACACTTCCTCCGGCTGAATGCCACTCCTGAATGGCACCGGGGTCCCTGCACGTTTGTCAGGCCTGCTTGTATGTTTTTGATGCCACCAAGCACCTAGAACATCCACGGCTGGAGGGACGGCTGGGCATGAAAGCTATCAGAAAACTGTAAAATACTTCATCTTAAGTGGGAGTGCATTTAACTAAAAAGCAAACCAAATCAGCGTTGCCCTTTCACACATAAAAATTAGATATGCAATGGTTCACTCACATTGCATTTTCCCCTGTGCAATGAAGTACCATCAAGCACCACTTAAATATACAGGCCCAGGTTTTCCAAAAGGGGAAACTGAAGTGCACCACCTCCACGGCCTGGGAATCCTAAGGGTGAAGTTTTCAGAAGAATCTAATTGCTCAAAGCAAGAGAAATTTATTTCAACTTGCAAATGCAGACGGCACATGATCAAAATACTTCCGTTCTTTTGCCCGTATAATTTTGAAAGTGGTTGTCTAAAAGTTATCCTACAGCAAGTAAAACATCCAATTATTTGCTTAGCAGTGTTATCTTCACATTGCATTCCCTGTAAGCACAGCAGACTTCTTCTTTGCTTACGTGTTTTCAACATAAAGTTTTACACACATTTATGTAAAATTTGGAACGAATTATTTTCACTACTAGCAAAGAAAATCTGAAGGCACCCAGTGTGGCCAGGGAAAACTAACAAATACGGAACAGAAGCAAATGAATAAAACAGTTCAAATTTTCCCACTGTCTTTGCAACTAACAACTCTGTTCCTTAGTCCTTGCTTCTGGTGGAAAAGCCTGGCTTTGATTCCAGCAAAGAGAAGTATCACAGCAATAATTAATTTTAGGCAATTTTCACCATCCCAATCTTATCCTCGAAAAGTAAAAACGAAGGAAAAGAACTGTGCAAATACACTGCAGTGTACTTCTCTCTTCAGAAGGAATTCCCTTTCTCTCAACCTCAGCAGTAAAGGGAGGTCTTAAAATGGAGGGGCAAAAGAGACCCTCAAAACTTGGCCCCTGCTGCCTCATGGAGAAACGGGACCTTCTCCCTTCCATTCCGAACTGCTGAGGCTCAGGTGAGGAAGCTGGGGATGCAGGAAGAGCAGGTCCAAGAACACACTGGAGATGAGACAGATGTAGGGCTGATGGGCCAGCAATCTGCTGTTGTTAGATGTGCAGAGATCCCCCCCTCTTGCCTACCCCAGTTATGCAAAGGGAAAATTTAGGGTAGGATAAATCTGAAATGCGTTACCTGTCTAGTGTCTGTGCTGTGCAGTTTACACTAAATAAGGTCCTGAGTGCATTTTTATGTCAATGGAGAAATGCCTTTCTTACCTGGCCTAAGGTTCTAAATTAAAATTTTGCATTACAACATCGTCACCTACCTGCAAAAGAACCCCACCTTATGAAGCAGAGTTAGAACTACACAGTTCTCTGGAAAGCCAACACAGGTCAGGTGCTCAGGTATGGCACGACTGAATCCCACATCCTGTCTCTTTGCCCAGCTTCACTCTCAGCTGTGGCAAGTGTCTCCCAATAGCTCCACAGTAGCTGTAGGGGATTACCTAATTTGCCATTCAATTCTGATTTTAAGTTTACACACGCATGCATACACAGAAAAAGAAAAGTCCCATCTGTCAAAGTATTCTAATAGAAGGCTTTGTGCTTGCTAGGCTAAAATGCATAGTCATCTTTTCTTTTCTGGAAAAGCATTAAGACAACGCCATGAAAGCTAGAATAATGAAAGAGCAAGACCAGACTTGAAGTATCCCTAGGAACTAAATGGCAGTTCTTCAAGTCATAGCCTGCAAAAGCCACCTTTCTGCTATTCCATTGAAAGAGGGGGTTTGCTTGGTTTTTAAGACTTTAATCAATTCATATTCTTTAGCCAATATTGGAGCTTTAAACTTTAAATGCACAAGATGCATCTGACCAACCATTTTTGGTTTAAGGCACAAATTACAAGCAATTGTCATCTCAAAGTGCAAGAAAAGCCTTCGAAGCATTACCAAAAGGCAGAAAAATTGAGAGGTTGTTTTAACTACAGTTTGCTAAAGCAGCTTGTCTAGAACAAGAGTAGTCACCAGACTAGACCAGCACACGTGCTGGCTCTGGCTGGCCAGAGTAAGTTATTCTGGTTCAAATCTTGTTCCGTGCTGCCCTCACAGAACTCACAAATCCACCCATCGTCAGTTGACTAGATGCAACCAGTTACACCAATATGAACATCATCGCATAATTAGACACATCCTTCCTCCTCTGTGTCAGACCTAGCTGTTCTCCCAACAACAAAAATACTGGGTTGCATTTACTGGTCTAGTGGAAAAATGATATTTTCTGGTTTGTTTTTTTTTTTTTGTCTCTGAATTAGAAAGCTGAATCAACTAATTCTGCAGCCACACAGTCGTTAGATGAGATGCAGGTAGGAAAGCATCCCTGGCAGCGAGATAGAGGCAAGGCTGAAAGTCACTGTGTCACTCATTAGACGTTTCGTGAAATATCTAATTAAAAAAACAACTAATTAAGCATCCTTAATTAGTTATGCAATGGAAACACAGGGCAGCATTACAGCGGTTGATCCCTCCAGAAGAAGACAGCTGTCTCATCCTCCTGGTATTATTGGACGTTGCTCACCTCAACCTTCTCCACAAAACTTCCCCCTCCCATCAAATACATCCTTTAAAGGAAAATTAGCGGTTCTTACCTAGAATAATTCTAATAGCAAATGGTATTATCAAGTACATGTATTACAACAACATGGGAGTAAGAACACCCATTTCTGTGAGAACATATGAAAAAGCTCCCAAGAATATCTTTCAAAAGACTACCTACAGTCATGCTTACAACACACACCCATTTCCCCTTAGCAACTCCAAAGTGAACTCATTGGCCACAGCTTGAAAAGGTAAAGAGGAAAGGAAAGAATAAGAGTGTGCCAATTTATAGGTTAGTTACTCATAGCAGGACCCTGGAGATTTAGATACAGAAATCTGAACACGGTTTCCTGAACTGCAGGTGAATCCTGATCTCTCCCCCCAGCTTTGAACATTGCTTATTTGCACGTAGAAGCTCATTTACATATAAAAGTGCTTATTTACTATTACTTATTTTCTTGAAGGGGAAAGGACAGATCCTGCCAGTAAAAAAACTGCTTGGGACTGGCTTTCATAATGAAGGACTGATTTCTAGGAAAAGATGGGATCCACTTGACTAAGCAGAACAAAAGCATCTTCGTCAACTGCCTGACTCAAGTGCTGGGGCCTGAGTTGTGGGCCCTGAGTTGCAGTTGACCTGTGAATAAGTCACAACCTAGCAGAATGTTTTGGTTTTCCTATTGGCTTCATGTTCCAGAGGCAGAACCTGGCCCACCTGTGTCTCTGCCCTCACCCAGGTGGTTGTGGTTGGGGTGATGGGTGAGGCCAGGATTATATTAACCAGGAGCTGATCAGGTGGAGGAGCTTCCTCTTGGGTGTGGCTTCTGTTGGGGCTGGTTGCATCTTGCTGAGCTCTCTGGGTGGCCCTTCCATGTGAAGGGCCCCTGAGGAGCCATCTCTGTCTGTTGTGTCCAGCAGGCGATGCTGGCACCACAGTGGGCAGCAGAGGAGCTGGGCCCACAGGAACCTCTGGCAGGACTGTCTGAAAGAAGACTTGTGAGGGGCTGTTGCTGAGTTCAGCGTTGGCCTGTGTGATCAGGCAGCTGATGGCAGCATCAAATGATGATGGCTGAATCCGCACACCACTGACTAAAAGGAGAGTGAAAGTGTCTTTGCCAAAGGCTGGCCAGCACAGCCAGGCATCGGCAATCCAGGAAGTTTCTGGAGGGCGTTGATGGTAACTTCTTAACATGGGTGATTGAGGACCAGATGAAGGAACCTGCTGGACCTCACACTTACAAACATGGAAGAACTGCTCAAAGACGTGAAGGCCAGCAGCAGCCTTGGCTGCAGTGACTGTAAGTGGTGAAATTCAGGATTCTGCAAAGAAAGAGTAAGGCAAAAAGCAGGATCACAACCCCAGACTTCAGAAGAACAGACTTTGGCCTGCTCAGAGAATCCTGTGCAATGTGACCTTGGAGAGAAGAGTGGCACAGGAGAGCTGGTTGATTTTCAAGGGTCACTGCTGACAAGCTCAAGACTGGTCCACTGTGATGTACAGGAAGTTGGGCGAAGGTGACAGGACGTTGGGCGAAGGTGACAGGACGTGACTCCCCTTCAGCAGAGGCTAAGGAACACTGAAATTGCGCATTCCCAAGCTGCTGGGCCCTGATGGGATGCACTTAAGGATGTTGAAGTAGCTGACTAATGACGTTACAAGGCCACTCTTTGCAATGTTTGAAAGATTGTAGTGATTGGGGATGTTCCTAAGGACTAGAAGAGAGCAAATATCTCTTCTATATTCAAGGAGGGCAAGAAGGATAATTCAGGGAACTACAGGCTGGTCAGGCCCACCTTGATCTCTGCAAAGGTGATGGAGCAAATCCTCCTCGAAGCAACTTCCTAACAAATTATGTAGCTTGGGTGAAGGTGATTGAACCGTCAGCATGGATTGATGAAAGGGAAATTTGCTTGATCAACCCCATAGCCTTCTATGGTAAGATGACTAGCTCAGTGGATGCTGTTTACTGTGGCTTTAACAAACCTTTTGATACTGTGTCTCAACATCCTCACTGAAAGACTAATGAAGTATGGGCAAGATAAGGGGACAGAGGTGGACTGAAATCTAGCCGAACTGCTGCACTCAAAGGGTTATGATTAGTGGCATAAAGTCCAGCAGGAGGTCAATCAGTATTGGTGATTGATACTGGGGCAAGCATTGCTTAGCATCATTAACGACCTAGATAACAGGACAGTTTCCCTCAGCAAGTTTGCAGAGGATGCATAACTGGGAGTGCATCAGATGGATGTACTGCCATTCAGAGAGATTCTGGCAGGGTAGAGAAATGGGCCAACAGATACCTCAGCAACTGCAACAGAGGCAAATGCCAATCCTGCACCTGAGGAGGACAAACATCAGGCACCAGTACAGGCTGGAGGCCAACCAACCAGAAAGTAGCTCTGAACAGGACTTTGGGGTCCTGGTGGACACCAAGCTGACTGTGACCCAGCAATGTGCACTTGAAGCACAGAAAGCCAACAGCCTTCTGGGCTGCATCAGCAAAAGTGCTGCCAGCAGGTCAAGGGAGGTAGTCATTCCCTCCTGCTCAGCCTTGATGAGACACATCTGGAGTGCTGGGTTCAGTTCTGGGCTCTCCAGTATAAAACACACATGGACAATACTGGAGAGAGTCCAGTAAAAGAACAAAGTTTATCAAGGGACTGGAGGACCTGTCATATGAGGACAGATCAAGAGCTAGGACTGGAGAAGAGAAGGCTCAGGAGGATCTTATCCATTTGTATAAACACCCAATGGGAGGGAACAGAGAGGACAGAACCTGACTTCTCGCTGGTGTCCAGTGACAGGACTAGATGCAACGAGGACAAACTGGAACACAAGAAAAGTTCAAATATAAAAAAAGAAAACTTTCTTCCAGTGAGGGCATTCAAACAGTGGCCCGGAGAACATACAAAGCCTCCATGCTTGGAAACATTTGGAATCCAGCTTGACATGGCCTTAAACTGAAACTGCTCTGTGCAGGGAACTGGACTAGAAGATCTCCAGAGGTCCCTTCCAAACTGCATGATTCTGTGATTAAATTTGGTAGAAAATAAGTAAAGACCCATTAATTTAGTTCTTGGATACAGAAAGGCTTATATCAATAGATTTAATCCGTTTTAAGGCCCTGTAGCACACATAGCATGCATTCATGTTTGGCTCATTTTATGGAGGTGGTCAAGCAAGTAAGCTGAGCACAGGAAGCAGGTCCTAAATATTTAAGCTAATGGCTGAATAAACATTACGGAAAAGTGACTGATCTGGACCTACTTCCGTAACGTGTCCAGTGAAGTTTGTGGGAGAAGTTGAACCTAAGTCCACCCACCAAGTCTGAGCTGTGCTAACTAGCTAACAATTAAACAACTGCATTGGATTTATGTGAAGTACAATCCAAACCCGTTTTAGAAGTCTCTGGATAACTTCTCGGTTGAGAATCACAGTAGTGTTTGTTCAAGTGGATACACTTCCTTTACAGCTGAAGTTAAACAAAAAGATGAGAAATTACACATCAGGTTAAAGAAGTCACAGGAATACCCCATTTACAAAGAAGTGATATTATTGCTTTATGGGCTAACACATCTACTAACATAAAAGCTATTATATGAGTGTAAATAAAAGCTGTATTTAAATTTCATTTTTAAAAGCTTTATTTAAAGGTAAATGACTTGATTAGGAGCTAAAAAAGCCTACGCCTTTAGCCCAGAAATGTCCTGCACGAGCTTTTATTACTAAGCTAATAAAACCCACATCAAGTCCTGAGAAGCCTAAAATCGACCTTCTAAACCACGGTGCTAGAAATCAGATAATCCTTGAGTTACCCAATTAGTTACCTATCAATCTCTCATTTAAGCATTTATATAGCCATAAACCTCCCATCTCTCAGCATGTCTTTCTGGCATTTCCTTCTCTTCAAGACCAATTTTACAGACAGATCATCTATCACAGGATAGCCTACCAAGAAGAAGTATCCCTTAAGCCGCTTAATTCTAAACCACAGAATCACAGAATGGTAGGGGTTGGAAGGGACCTCTGGGGATCAGCTAGTCCAAGCTCCCTGCCAAAGCAGGTTCACCTAGAGCAGGCTGCACAGGAACGTGACCAGGCAAGTTTTGAAAGTCTCCAGAGGACACACTCTGCCACCTCGCCAGGCAGCCTGTTCCAGTGCTCTGTCATCCTCACAGTAAAGAAGTTTTTCCTTACATTGAGGCGGAACTTCCTGTGTTCTAGTTTGTGCCCACTGCCCCTTGTCCTATCACTAGGCACCACTGAAAAGAGACTAGCCCCATCTTCTTGATACCCAACCTTTAGATGTTTATAAGCCCTGGTAAGATCCCCTCTCAGTCTTCTCCAGGCTAAACAAGCCCATGCCTCTCAGCCTTTCTTTGTAAGGGAGATGTTCCAGTCCCCTCACCATCTTTGTAGCTCTCCACTGGACTCTCTCCAGTAGCAACCTGTCTCTCTTGAACTAAGGAGCCCAGAACTGGACACAGTACTCCAGATGTGGACTCAACAGGGCAGAGTAGAGGGGGAGGAGAACCTCCCTTGACCTGTTGGTCACACTCTTCGTAATGCACCCAGGATACCATCGGCCTTTGCCACAAGAGCACACTGCTGGCTCGTGGTTAACTTGTTGTCCAGCAGGTCTCCAAGGTCCTTCTCCACTGCTCTCCAGCAGGTCAGCCCCTAACCGGTACTGATACATGGGGTTACTCCTCTCCAGGTGCAAGACTCTACACTTGCCCTTGTTGAACTTCATTAGGTTCCTCTACACCAAACTCTCCAACCTGTCCAGGTCTCGCTGAATGACAGCACAGCTTTCTGGTGTATCAGCCACCTCTCCCAGTTTTGCACCCTCAGCAAACTTGCTGAAGGTACACTCTGCCCCTTCATCCAGGTCATTGATGAAGATGTTGAACAAGACGACCCAGCACTGACCCCTGGGGAACACCACTAGCTATGGGCCTCCAGCTGGACTCTGCACTCCTGATCACAACCCTCTGAGCTCTGTCATTCAGCCAGTTCTCAATGTGCCTCACCATGCACTCATCTAACCCACACTTCTTAAGCTTACCTATGAGGATGCTATGGGACACTATTCACTAAATCACTTATTTTACAATCTTAAGGAATCTCACATTTACTTTAACCTCCTGTATGTAACTGGACGCAGCAATTGCCCGTAGCAATGATGCCTACCAAAAACTAGTACTAGATTGGCAGTGGGAAGGAGAGATTTCATAGCTGTCTACAAAGGGAGACTGGCCACCAACCTATGGTTGTTCTAACAGTGAGTACAAACCACCGAACTCTTACAGCCCTCCAGCCTGATTACAAGACTTCCATACCGTGTGGTCAATGAAGACTCTTGCCAGATAACCTGCATACAGTTTTAGCCAATTACACTGAACATCGGTCCTTGAATGGGACGTGGTCATTCTGTTTCCATTTAAATATAAAAGCAAAAGCTTCACGGTCACGTACCTCATTGCAACATTGCTGCCATCAATAACTATTGGCCGCAGGTTGTCACCATCCTCTGTCACCTCCTCCTGTAGTGGAGACTCTGACCTCTGGGACTCTATGGAAGACGCTTCACGTATTACACCAGCGTTAGCATTAGTTACAGTCTGATCAGTCTCAGTTTTATTCCCAAGTTTGACAAGTTCTCCCAAAATATCATTTATTAAAGCATCAGTACCAAGCTTATTTAGTACAAGTTGAACCTGCTCTTCAGAGTAACCCAACTTAAGTGCAAACTCCAGTTTGGTTTGATATTCTTTCACCACATCAGGGGGCTTTTTGACTTCCTTAGGTACTATTTGAGCCTCTTCTAGCCTAAAGTCTTGCAAGATTTCATTTCTTTTTAGTATATGAGGCTCTAAGCAAGGAGATCGGCACAACTGTCGGTGAGTCTTAGGCAATAAATGTGATTCTGATGCAGAATTATTCAGTCTCTCTGAATCGTTATCAGAATTTGTGCTTTCTTCAGAGTCACAGCTGGAGCTTACAGAAGTCTCTTCAGATGCCTCCTTGTCTACATCTTCTTTCCTAGAATTAACCTTATCCATTGTTGGCTTCTCCGCCATTGACCAAGGTACAATTGCATTTATTTGTGTGCCAGTGCTCCCCACATAGAGGTGGCCTAAGTCATGCCCCAGATGATCCTTCAAGCCCATGAAGCTGCTGCGTGTACTTGACTCCACTTTGCTGTTTTTCTTGTATTCCTGAATATAAAGAGTTCCGTATTCCTAAAGAGAGAACAAAAATGTTGCAACTGGTTACACATATTACTTGTCTTGTATTTTCTTGCTGCTTACTCAGAACTGCATTTATTTTCTCCCGGCAGAGAAATACGACTTTTTTTTTTTTAAACATGGAAAACTTTTTTTTGGAGAAAAAACTTTTCCTAGAGAACATCCACAGCTAAGCAGATAAACAACTGATAATCTGTTTTCTGAGTGTATCAAATACATTTGCTTACACACTTCTAGAAATGGGTGTATGAAAGAACAGGAAATCAAACACTGCAAGTTTACATATGGTAACACAGAGACAGTTGTCACTAAAGAAACCAAGAAGTTTCTTCTAGCTTAAGCCAGTATTGTAACAATGAAAAAAAACGCAGCTCTAAATACAAGTACTAGAAAAGCTTTTTAAACTAAATACCTTAAACTCTCTGTTGAATAGAAAGAAATGAGTATAGTACTAGATTATCTGGCGTATTAGGCAAATATAAGACATCATAACACATAAAATGAATTAGCAGCAGAAAATATGATTAAAGAAAAACTTACTGGCCCCAAAAGACACTATCAGTTCAACTGAATACACTCAAACTATTTCTGAATTGCCTTATAAAGTGATAATTAAGTCAAGAAAGCCTAATTGCTCTCAGCAGAGTGCAGCATTTAGAGAAATGGATTGATCTAGTGGCCAATAAAGCCAATGGAAGTCCTCTTACTGATTGCAACAGACCATTCATCAAGCCAACAAGGCAACAAAATTCAAAGCTGATTTCAACTTTTGGACCGAACTTGTGCAAGCCGTTTGCTGAATCAAAACTACATGTAGATAGAAGTCATGTAGGAAGAACAGAAGAAGAAGAGTTGAACTTCATTTTTTTCTAGAGGAATTGTGCATAACGGTAGTTATACAGATAAGTTAGCTACCAATTTCTTCACAAGGAGTACTTCCACAGTCTACATTTAAAGGCAGATTGCTACCTCGTTCCCTTATTTTGGTCTTTTAAACAGGAATCTTTGCTAACTGCTTCAATAAAGAAGTAAAAGATCAATTATTTCTCATAGATAAAAATGGACCATATGGACCAATTGAACTGCAAGGTTACCATGAAAAAGAAGAATTTACATTAAGGGAAGACTACATAACAAAGAGTTCTTTCACACTTCATATCCTGCAAGACAGCATATAAAAGCAAGACATAGAGGCAAAGGACCTCACTTGAACTTGACTGATCCATTACAGACAAAAATTTCATCAAGGAGGATATACTGAGAAAAAACACTATGTCAAACAGAATGTCTTGACCTATACTGATACAAATCACAGGTTTGTCTCACTAACAGCCAAAAATCTCTGTCAGCAAATACATTAACTCTCCCACCCCCTTATGGGTTGGCATTTAAGAATGATCTGGTATTTTTAGAAGATGGTGTACTTTGATATTCCTGGGATAAAGATCCAAATGTGGACACAAAAGAAATCCATAGAGGCTTAAGGCTAGAGAGAATCGAGCAAAAAATCCAGTCTGTGCGTCAGTAAAAGCAGATTCTATAGGCTCTGAGTGCCAAGACATCACCACTGTGGTGGAGCTTTTTGGTTATGGTGCACAAAAACCCCCTTAATTTGCCTAAGCATTTCTAGTTTTAATCAATCAATCATCAGCGTGTTCATCTGCAATACCTTAATCCAGGCAAGACTGATAAATCAGAATATAAAGTTTTGCTCAGATACCATCTTGTTAGAAGGCAGTAGGGCTGTAATTCTCCAACAGTGTACCCATGAATATTACCTCCTCTTCACCCAAAGCTTTAGGATTTCAAACACCGCCACAGATTAAACACAACAAGAACTTAGGAAATGAACCTTTTCACACAATGATTTATTAACTCACAGAATACACTCAATAGCACAGTGCTAGTAACAAATCACAACAATATCCCAATAAAAGGATACAGTTAAAAAACCACCACTGTGGGCTTCACAGAACTCACACACACAAGAAAATTTAAAAAAATCTGAAATAAGAAACCCCTATTGGTAGTGGGGCTGCTTAGCAACCAGCCTGTAGTTGCTAGGATGCGCTCCTTTAACATACCATCATGAATACTAGCACAGCGAAAGAATAATTTGGTATGAACAAAAGCCCATGAAAGAGAGCGGGACTTAAGTGCGTCTGGTTTCCCCTCGGAGAACAATGCAGCTGCCAAACCGATCTGGAAGCCCCGACATCATTGTTCCACCAACCCCACAATCTGCTCTGACTCGAGGAAGTCTAGTTAATGGGCAACACTTTTAAGCTGGACTGAAAAGTTGAGCTGGCTCATGTACCGCTGCCACAGAATACGGGGAGATAATGGGTCACTGCCTAAATCCGTGTACTGTGAAATGTCATTTTAGCATTGAACTAAAAGTAGAGGGAGGGGGTTTTTGGGAAGGGGGGAAGAGGAGGTTGCATATTAACAGCATGGAATAAACAAAGCTTGAAGTGCATACATCAGAAAGAGGATTTATTTTTTTTTTTTAGCGTTAGTTAAAATAATGCTTAAGTCGTTCTCCAATCGCGTCTTCCTTGAAGTTTAAGTGCTTTACAGCAACTACAATCCCAACACCCTCCAGTGGGATTCAAAGAAGTCACTAGCATATGAATGTGTCTGAAGATCAGGCATTATATGAAACATACTTCAGATGATTTGCACATCAACCGCGTATGAAAAATGACCGTAAACTGAGTTTTAGCCATTGTTGGGAATGTATACATAATCAGCCTCGCATCTATTTGCTTTAAGTCTCCTGCCAATCTCCAGCTTGCTTCTTTTGCACAGAGAAGGAAGTCTCTACTGTTTTTCAGAGACTATTTAAAGAATAGAGTAATAAGAGCAGCAGCTTTAAAATCCGCCACTGAAAATACATAGTCACCCTACTATTGCTTTAAAAGGGTAGTTAAAATGATGTTTACACTGTAAATCCAAAGCTAAAGATTTCTGAAATCGTTTTCCCTGGCATGCAAACTGTATTTGGTTTCAGACAATTTTTTACAATGTCTATGAACTTTGTACACCATCTTTGTGGTCAGCAGCGTCTCTTACAAACACTAGACTTTGGAGCTTCCAACATGATGTCATTTATGAGAGTCATTGATTAGAACCATGAAAATCGGATATCACTGCTGGAATCAATTATTTTATCTCAGCTTGGTTAGTGAAGAGCACCATGCCACCCAGCCTGTTGGAATGAATTTGTATTCCAAATAAACACCAGTGTACCAGTGTATTGGATAATGAAGCTCACGAAAACCAGAAAAGGTCACATTCATCCAAGGAGTAACATCAGATAAGAACACCTTGCACTCTTTATTTACCTGGAACTCTCATTACACACATATGGTTTTCAAGCGTGCTTCCTGACACGATGCAATATAGCTAAGAAAAGTATCTGCTACCAATTCTGACTCGACCGAAAGCCAAGCAAACAGACAAAAACCAGCCAAAAAATTCTTCCAAGAATTTGAAGTCGAGAAAGTCTCCAACTTTTGGTTATGTTCACCACAGCTGAGTAACAGAGTTGGTTTTTTTTTTTATGAAAAAGTTAATTAAAATGGGTAACCTACATCACCATAAGTATGTCTAAATTGGAAGTTTTAAACTATAGCTGTTTAAAACTACAGCATCTCGCTAGTTTAATGTTAAAGGCCTAAAATACTGTATTACTGAGTCAAAGACATTTATCAAGTGTAAACGTAATACTCTGGATGAGCACTATGCTACTACACTGTAAAAGTGTCATCTCCTCCCATTTCTTAGAAGTCATCACTATTTTCCACTAACCATTAGCAATAATCAGCTCATTAATTCACCTTCACACAAACCAGAAATATTTCTCAACGGGATGTGGGCAAGTAGATCATTTCATCTTTTACTGTGTATTCAGAATATTTTCCACTTACAATCGAGCATAAGAAAAGCAATTTAATGCAAATTTAGTTCACAGAGGAAAATAACGAGGAGTAAAACAGTGTATCACGTGGCCCAGTGTAACAGAAATCGTGTCTTCTCAAAAGACCATCAAAAGTTCTGAAGATACCTTCTACAGTGAAACAGCCCAGCGTGTTTTCACACAGGCAGACTTTTTCTAAGTCTTCTAAACACAAAATGGAAAACACTGAAACCACAGTTTGTTGAAACACTGTTATTACTTTTCAAAAACAGAAGTGCAGAGCTGATCAGAAAAGAAGAAAATGAATGTATCAGTTACCCAAATGATAAAGATACCGCAACAATGCAAATAAAATAATGAATATGTAATAAATACCTACTGCTGTAGTTTCTATGTATTTAATTACCATTGTATTTCACCGAGTGCTGTTGTCTGCATCATTCTGTCCAACAAAGGAAGGATGTTCCATTGAACAGATTGGTTAATGCTCTGGGGCAACAGATGTCTACTGGAACTGCAGGAGACCAGCAACTGGTGGCCTGCCCATCTTCTGAAAACTTTCAATAGACTCATGCATATGTTCACACAATAGGGCATGTGGTAGAAATGCAAACCTCTTTTTAACCCTTTTATATGCTGTCTTTCCCTCCCAACTGATACATGCAGGTCTTTGTTTTGGTGTGGGTTGTTTTTTTTTTTCTTTACAGGATCCTTGGAACACAGGCTTAGGGTGTTTGTTCTTCAGCCTAACATCTGAACTCAAAACATAAAACAAAACAGATTAGAAACTTTATCAAAATAGCCAGGCTAGATCTGACACGCTTATGAATAGCTTTCAAAGCACAAAACCTTTGACTGGAACATGTCCCCATCTGAGAGCATCCTAATGCTCTATTTTGCACTACAGTATCTTCACACGGGCCACAACGGAGCTCTTCCCATTTTCACAAATGCAGGAAATTTCACCTATTGTATGGTATAATGGAAAAAGGTGTTTGACTTCTTTTCTTCAGAGTTTTTTTTCTACCAGTCACAAATTGAAGTAAACAGTAGCTTATTTGTTAAAAAAAAAAAGGTAAATATCTATAACTTAAAGCTTAAACCTCCCCTTCTCCCCAGGGGGTTAGAGGCAGTACTTGTTCTGCTGATGGCTACTGCCTACCATTTTCAAATTCTGGAAAATACACCATTATCAATGCTTTTGAAAGTTCCTTAATAGAATGCACTTGGTGAGATCATTGCTCTTTAATACACTTAGGCTTTGGAAACGACTGGTTTTCTTTCCCTCTTTTTCCAAGAGACACCCAAAGAGTGCAAATCTAGCACGCGCTAGCTACGTTGTCCAAAGGCAAAGCAATACGCCGAAATGCCGGAAAGGTGAAACGTCCCATTTCTGCAGAGAGAAGCCCGTATACTTACGTTTGCTGGAAAACACACAGACATTGGTTTCTTGTAGCTGTTCCAGAAGCAACTCCTTAACACGATTTCAGCTGCAGACTTCAGGCAAGCAAGCAGAACAATGAATGGACGAACAGATGGACCCGCGATGTCTTTGCTTAACCTATTACCGAGCGGCCGCGGAGCCAATCACGACCCGCAGAGCTCACAATTAGTTGGCTGGGCAGATGCAAGGCAACCTCCCCACCCTGCATCAGGTTTGGAGGTTTCTAAGATAAGCAAGTTGATGTCATTCTCAGGGTCTGCCCCGGGCAGCATGTGTATTAACGAGGGGTGTGCAGCAACAATAGGCCATACAAAAGAGACTAGCAGGCAGCTGCTGTATGAGAGCCAGAGTCATTAGGGAGCAGGCTGCCAACAAGAAACACCTGGCTTGGGCAGACTTCAGCTTCTCCTCATTGTTTCTAATTCATGAAACAAAGAAGGGAATTATTTTTAAGTAGTAAAAGTTGTGAGTTCCTATTAAAATATAGCAGTCTTGAGGAATAGAATCCCTTCTCTTATGGAAACAAAAAGTTCTTTGGAAGGAAAAATATGAAAGAGAAACAAATCTATCAGTAGCTCTTGTAGTCCCCTTTGCAAATGCAAAATTAATCATATTGGTATGAAGTGCAAGGAGGTATGAAAGGAGCCCACACTAAACACTGACATGTATTCAGAAACTGCTTTCTGAATTTCCTGACACTTCTGTACATCAGTTAATAAATGTAATCAACTTGCTTTTACACACAACTCTTAACAGGGTATTTGAAAGTAATTTCAATGGAAGGTGAAACTGATTAAATTAAAACTACGTAATATTAATAAGTGGAATAATGGATATTTTTAAGCAGTGGCATTGAAACATTAGGGCACTCAATAGAAAAGAATGATGAACCAACTCTTTTGTTCTGGAGTCACATTTGTTTGTGACAGAACTTCTTTCCCTTTTATTTCACAGATCTGTTCTAAACGCCAAGATCTTCCTGTCTCTTTGCAATGATGAAATATTTGGACAAAAGTCAGGAGCTAGGCCATAGCCAGCTTTTTATTGGTTTTACTTTCATTTGAAGTAAGCCACATGGAAACACAGACTCCAGTCCACACCTCCCCTCCCCGCCCAACAGTAGCTTATTTGTTAAGCCCTGCAACACACACATTTGGCAATGTAACGGTAGCTAGACTTGACACTGGACAAAAAAAAAAATAAAAAGGAGCAAAGCAAACTAATAAAATAAATAAAAGGTTGCCACTGCTGGTAACTTCAGTGAAGACAGCTCAGCACAGAGCAAGAGGGGAGTCTACATCCGCAAATGTTCTTATTGACTACTAGAAAAGCGTATTTACTGAATTTCAGCATCATTACATGACTGAAAGCAATACTGGGAACCACAGAGGCAGCTCTCCTCCTCTGCTTGGGAGGACAGGAGATCTGCTGGGAAGCATCTACTGTGATTTAGAAGAAGAAAAAAAAAAAGAGAATAGGTTTGTTAGAACTGTTTTGAGTAATTTCCCAAGCTTTATGTGGATATTAAAGTGAAGCAGTATAGTAAATGAAAACACATACCATCATGCCATTACACTGGCGCATTTATCATGGACCCAGATATAAAGCTTGCAAAGCAGAAACTCCAACTATACTTTCTTTGCACTGTCCGTTGGACATTCTTAAGAACAACTGCTAACACTACTATTTTGGAGCTTTTAAGTTGGAGGCAGGAGGAGACTCCTCACTAATTTCTGCCACCGTGAACACAAAGAGTGAGAGAAAGCTACCCACGAGCACAGTGGGACGCCTGATCTCCAGCACTGGATTAAGCCTCTTTGCAAACAGCGAATAAAAGCAGTGATCTGAAAAAGCTAAACAGTCCCTGCTGTGGTATTTAGACTACCTCAGTCGCTAGTATTGGATAACGTTAAGCATATTAAAACTTCTGTAAGCAAAATAGGCAGCCAGGCCAGTTCACCTATGTCCACAAACTGCCCTTAAATGCAGGCAGGACCACTTGGCTAGTCGTTAGTTGAGTATCTTCCTGATTAGAGCCAGGCACTTCTTTTGCAATATCAGAAATGCCCATTTTTCAGAGGACACGTATGACACCCTTTACCTACATCTGTAATAAATTGAGAACTCCACAGCACAGAAGTGCAGTACTCAGGGCTCTACAAGCACACCTAGGGCAAGTGTATGAGCTGGCTTAAAAATCAGCCTTAAAAAAAAGGTTGCAAGAACCTTACTTGCAAAGACCAGGCCCCTCAATGTCTTCTACAGTAACAATAAGAGTACCACCCCCTAGCCCCCCAACAACTCTCCGTAGTCTAAGTGCATGTTTTCAGGGAACCAGATCTAAACTTTAGTTGCAGATTAATGTTCATGCTAACACCATGCTGCAGCAATGACTATAATCCAAGCCAGTACAGATAAAATCTGAAGACTTGGGTTATATTGTTTAATTCACAGAAAATATACCAGCAAGCTGTAGCTGCAGGAATTAAGGAAGTATTTTCTAATTTTACCTTGTGCATAATGGAAGCAACTTCTTTGCTCTTCCCTAAGAGAAGCTGGGCTGTCTGATGTCACAAGGTGTCAGACCATCCTATTAAATCATGCTTGTGATGACAGAAAAGCATTTGAATTAAGGTTTAACATGAGGCTTCCTTCTCGGAATGGTGAGCTCAACAAAGAACCTTTAGTGAGAAACACCATGACTCTCCCATCGTATCTGTGAGAGGCTATAATAGCATCACTAGAAGGTACACAGCACAAACGGACAAAGCACATACTACTTCTTGTGCTAAAACCTCTAAATCCTGACTAGCTCAGCAATCTCCTGTTTCATATCTAAAATACAAAGGGTCACGAAGTTAAATTCAGTCACCAGAACACAGCAAACATAACAGCTCTTAAAATTTCTGGTCTTACAAGTTAAAAACCTATGTAAAACCCCATTTTTGTGGCTCCTACAGATTGGACATTGGGTAGAGTGCTCATCAGGTCCCTAATCCACTTGATTAGACAGCAGGCCAGCACGAAGTCCTGATTTGGCTGGAGTTGATGGGCTCAGGGACTCCACGGTGGAAGGAAGATTTCTGAACGGCACACAGCAAGGTGATGGGATGCTGCAGAGACACGGACCAGGAGGAACCTCTCAAGCTGGGCGAGGGGTGGGGAGTGTCCCCTCCCCTCCCACTGCCCAGTTTGGAATGAAAAGCACGCATGGGAGGATCAGAAAGACCAAAGGAGGGAGAGCTGGAGCAGCTGGGAAATTCAGACAGCGTAGGCTGAAGATATTACGGAAGCACTATATAAGGGGAAAAAAGCACTCTTAAAAAAAACAAAAGCTGCTAGTTCCAGCCAACTCTTGTTGTTTCAAATACATTGAAAACAAAGCCTTGTTTAAAAAGAAATTATTTTATGCAAGCATACAAAACGGTCATTCTGTAACTCAAGTGCTATTAGTGCAGCAATTAGAAAGACAACTTGTCCCATTAAAGTATTTCATTATCTTTTATTGTAGAACTTCAGGCTAAGCCACCACTAATAAATGATGCATTTGCAAGAATACACTACACAAGTTAAATCAATCATGTTTGCATTTATGAACTAGAAATGAGGGTTGTACACCACAGACAAAACTCACTGCTGTGCTACTGCAAAACACCCTACATTTACTGTTGGACTTGGGAGCTGCTTATCTTTAATATTCCGAGGTGGCAATAAAACAGAAATACTTGTTTTCCAGTTAGTATGTTAAGAAATGTGAACTATCTTAAGTAGAACGGGCTTAAAATAAGACATCCCATCAACATGTGGGGGGGGGGAGTCCGTCTCCCACACCAGCTTACTTTGTTTCAAGGGATAGTAAGTGGTGCTCTAGACTGTATCTACTCACAGTCATAAAAACAAAAAACTACCACCACTCTACAGCCATGCAAAGGAGTGAATTAAATGACCGGTAAAAGGTACCTAGAATTCAGAAAAACAACTGGTATTATGATGAAGATGAGGAATGCTTTGCCTAAAGAATAACTAGCCTTAAAAAAAACTACACATTTTAAAAGGATCAACTATATTTTCAAAGGCAGTAATTTCTCTGCATAAAAATACGCACTTTCAAATGCATCAAAACAAAGCAGCAAAGAGTTCTTTCACTCTTTGAAAGAAGACTCAGCTGTCTGAAGTTATCCTCAAAATTTCAAAAAGCAGAGATGCATTTTCCAGCAGGCCATCATCTTAAAAGAAGGTTGGAAGGTCCACAGTTTCTAGTATAATCCCATTAGATCACCAGTATTAGATCATCAGTATCCTCAAGTAAGACCTGAGGAAACCACTGCAATATTTATCATGACATCCTCTAATATGTTTTGAAGAGAAGAGGAAAACCCTAAGTTTTATTGTAAGTAGTGATTACTTTTTTGCTAACCATGGATATAAAGAGATTCAGCTTCTCCTAGGGTGTAGACAAATGACCACAGCTGTGACCATATTAGCTGTTAGTCATGAGCTGACAAGGTGCCTGCCTGCAGCTGCCTCCACTGCACAGTTTGCCTACATATGAAGCCCAACAGGCTTGAGCTGCATCAGCCAACCACACAGAAAGCACAGAGCAGCATTCTCAAACAGCAAAAACACTGGCATCGCCCGCCAAGTGCCACACCGAGAAGTAGCTCCTGAAATGAGATACATTTTCTGAAGCAAAGACTAATTTTCAAAGCTAACAGTTTTGATTATGTGACAAAGCAAAAACCCACTACGTTTACCTAAGAGGATAATGAAAACGTAGTTGCCTCAACACCATAACTTCAGATATCCGTTGTAGGCATGGATCCTTAAGCAATGCTCCTTCCACACTGAGCTTGGAAGGGACCTCTGAAGATCATCTGCTCCAGTCTCCCTGTTTAAATCTAGAGCCAGTTGCCCAGGACCCTGTCCAGACAGCATCTGAGTATCTCCACGGATAGAGACTCCACAAGCTCTCTGGGCAACCTGTGCCAGTGCTTGGTCACTCCCACAGCACAAAAGTGTTCAGAGGGGACCTCCCACGTGTCAGCCTATGCCCATTGCCTCTGGTCTTGTCACTGGGAGCCACTGGAAAGAGCCTGGCTCTGTGCTCTTTGCACCCTCCCTTCAGGTATTTATACGCATTGATAAGATCCTCCTGAGCCTTCTCTTCTCCAGGCTGAACAGTCCCAGCTGTCTCAGCCTTTCCTCTTAAGAGAAATGCTCCAGTCCCTTAACCATCTGTGTGGCCCTCCATTGGACTCTCTCCAGTATGTCCATGTCTCTCTTGTACTGTGGAGCCCAGTGCTGGACACAGCACATCACGTGTGTCTCACTAATGCTTAGCAGAAGGGAAGGACCACCTCCCTTGACCTGCTGCACCAACCCTCCTAACACCACCCAGGACACTGCTGGCCTCCACTGCCACAAGGACTCAGCACAGGCTCAAGGATCTTCTCACCTTTAAGTGGATGCTCCAACTCATGCGTGGTTAAAACCCAGCACAAACAGAAGTGCCCATAACCACACCTGCACGAGGACACCAGGGCAAGCACACACAAGATAGCATGATGACAGAAGTCTTGCTTCCAAGGGCAGTAAGTCACATGGCCAGAAATTCTTGGGTTGTCTGGGGGAACAGACACCCAAGAGAACCCCACCAAATGTGTCAGGGAAGTGTATTCATTCATAAAGCACTTAAGCAACAGGAGCATTTCTACTGTTTGGCCAGTTAAGCTTCCATTTTGCAACTATACATTTGTTTGTAGTGGTAGATCACTCCCTGCTCTGACACAGCCACATATAAGATCCACCCTGTTGTGTGTCTTCCTCACAGAGACCTCAGTTACCATTTCCTGTCAAAAAAAACAACCAAACCAAACCCTAAAATATATTTTTTTAACATGCAAATAAGGGGAAAATACAACAGTTACCGCTAGCATCGAGAGGTAGGTCTAATAGTCTTTTTAGCTTTCTTTAAAACTGTACTTAACATAGTATCTTGGCTTTGCTTCTGTTCTTTTGAGGGATGCAAGAGCCTAAAACACCTTAAGTTATTAAGAAAATGACTCCAATTAAAAATCCTTAAAAATAATAATAATAAAAAAAAATTTTAAACCCCCCATCACCTGCCACTGGTTTTCAAATTCCAATATATAGACACCAAAGGGTCTATCCTACCTTTACACACTTCGCTGAAGAAAATCCAACCTGCAGCTCAGGCATGTTGGTGCTGGGCCTTCCAGCTCTGCTTGGAAGTTTTGAGGGGTTTGCAAGCCAGGAAACACTGAAAGCCTTGACATGCACTAAAACAGCTGTAGAGCAACTGCCCCCACCAACCCCAGGGCAGCACAGGGAACACGCTGCCCATTTCTGCAACACATGGGGGTACAGTGTTCGTTTGAAGATTAGCACTGGATTTGAAGATTAGCACTGAGTTTAATTTCTTTCTTAATTATTTATGAATTTAAGCAGAGGCACCGAGGTGCAAAACACTCTAGAAAAAAGAAAAGTTTCCAGCAATACACGTGAGATTTGATCTCTTCCCGCTTCCAGAATGAGTCGCGCTGTCTGGATGCTTTCTGAGCACGAAAATTTGAACTAATTAACTTTTCCTGTGACAATACTGGGCGGCCAGACAAAGCCTACAACTGTACAAAGTGTACGCCATCATGCTTAGCAAAGTACTTTTATTTAAATTTGTTCTGTTAGAAGAAAATCCTCTAACAAAACTAACATGGTTATGTGAAAAAAAAGGTATTATATTCATTTAAATACAAATTTAAGAGACTTAGCTAATCAACCTAACATCTTTTATCTGGGCCACAGTCTATTATTATGAGTTTGAAAGGCTCGTCAGAGGAAAATAGGCCTCTCAAACTGTCTAGCGACATGGCCAGGTTGTGTTTCAGGTCATGCTGCTGGCAACAGAGCTCCATAATCTCCAGGGTTCCTGGACGGAGTTCAAGGTGTTGGTTGGACTCTGTGTTGCCCTAAATGGCTTCACAGGGTTATGCTTATTTGAGAGACAATTCCTGTGCCTGTACCACACAGCTGCAGTTGTCATGTTGGACTGGAGCCTTCTGCAAGAGAGCTGCCAGCAGAGGATTTGCTGCAAGACTTTCAGCCTTGCCATTTACTCTCTACTGGGATGAAAAAGCCAGAGAATACGTTTAGGGCCAATTTTTTTACCCGGATTTAGTAAGTTAAGAATCAGGGAAGACGGGGATGGTCATGTGGTTTGTCAAGACACACTTAGTATATAATTATTTTTGACTTTCTAGGGAAGCTTTTCATAGACCTGACAATAGCAACAATAGCCAGATCTTACAGAAAGTTTGTTACTGTCGCTGCAATTACAAGTTCAAAAGTAAATAGAAAGAAAATAGCTACACAGAAGTCCACCTTACTAGGTATGGCTTTTCTTTAGATTTACCATATCCCTGACTCAGAAGAGACCACCAAGAAGTCCCGACACTGAACTATGTACACCAGGCTTTGAAATCCTGAAATTGTATATGTTAATAAAACGTCTTGCTCACTTTTGTTTAGTAACCTAACATATAAAAAAGAGACAAACTATCTGTTAGTGATTTAACATAATTTTTGTACGTTTTCAGATTCTCATAGTAACTTCATTCCGAGCTCAGAAGTTTGCAACTTTTAAAGTAGAAATTAATATCGCAGACCAAATTTCCTTAAGCTTAGTCTCCACTTAATGATTTATTTTTTTCAAGCTGGAAAGCCAACTAGACTTTAGTCCTGTGAATACCTGCACAAATCCCTTAAGGCTAATATTTCAAGCCCTTTTTGGACCCAGAGCTCACATGTTCTTTTTCAGAGTCCCACTTCATCATGAAGTTAGATCTGACAATGACAGATGCAAATGGAAGAATTTAGAAATGGTGATGTTATCAACTTTTAGAATGAAATTTAGCTTGGAAGGGATCTCAGGAGGTCAGCTAGTCCAACAAAACCCCACTTAAAACAGGGTCAACTATGGTAGGTTATTCAGTGCCTCTTCCAAGTCAACTTCTGAGCATCTCCAAGGCAGGAGATTCCACAATCTCTCCAGGCACCTGTCCCTGTGTTTAAGTGTCCTCATGGTGACATTTTTCTTCATCTCCACCCAGAATGTCTTCATTGTAACTTGTGACTGCTGTCTTTTGTCCTTTTGCTGCGTGACTCCAAATCGAGTACTTTGTCTTCTCTATACCCTCACACTAGGCAGCTGAAGACAGCAATAAGATGCCCCTTAGTCTTCTCTCAGTAAGGCTGAAGAAATTCGGCTCTCCCCATCTCTCCTTGTACACGATGTCCTCCAGCCCCCCATTCACTCTGGTAGCCATCCACTGGACTTGCTCCAGTAAATCAGTGTCTTCTCCTGTTTGCTGGAGACCAAAATAGGACACAGCGCTCCAAATGCAATCTCATCAGTGCCAAAAAGAGGCAAATGATCTCTCCGCTTGATCTGCCGGCTACGCTTTTGCTAATACAGCCTATTTGGCCTTAATACCTATTTTTGCAACATCATCTTGCACTTATCAAGAGGTGAGGCTTTACTTTCCACAAAAGCATTCCATGTCAGCAGATGAACTAAACTCTATTTACAATGCCCACTGGAGACATCTGTTTTCAGTTTGCCCGCTACAAACGTTTTCTCTCCAGAGCTCCCGCAGGCATACCAGTGCGCGTATCCAAGGTGCAGACGAGCAATTCAAACTGCTCACGGAAGTACACCGAGCACAGCAAGATCAGCCTTAAGATGATGATGCTTGTTTTCACACTAATGGGTTTATCTGAGGTTTCTCTCGTGACAACTACAAAGGTAACTGATTTGTAACATGCTCGCGTCTGAAATCTAGCAAGGCGCGCTGTGTGAACTACAGACTGCTACAACAGCCTCACAAAACTTCGGAGCTGCTAGTTTTATGAAACAAATCACATGGAAGACCACCACCAAATACTAAGCAAAACCTTACGGAGAGACAATGTACACTGCCAACATAGTTAAACTTCAAAGCCAAACAGCAAATGCTTTGAGTCTTGAAAAGGAATGGCTGCGTAATTCCACAAGGCAAACACATGCTAAATCGGTGAAGATCTGTGGTTTTATTTCTCCTAATTTATGAGGCAAGAATGGTTCACCAAGTTTCACTTATAAGTGCTGGTCAATTCAGAGGAGAAGGCAGAGAACTCACAAGTCGCAGCCTCGAATGAGTCTTGGTAACAAAGCCAAACTCCAGCCAGTGAGCATCACCTAAACACATTTACGAGCCACGCAGTCTTTTGCTGGAACCAGATGAAAGTCACATTAATATATGCACGATACCAGACGTTATTTTCTTCCACACAACGACTACAACAAAAAGGTATTAACAGACAAGTGAACAAGTGGCTGAGGAAACAACAGCTGAAGCAGAAAACTCCGATGTTAATCTTTCAGAAGTAAGCACGGGCTGTAGCTCAGCAACAACTTCAAGAAACCCAGACCGTAATCCCAACAGGGACAGTTCCACAAACACTAACGAGTCCAATTCACAGCTCGGCAACAGCAGCAAAAGCCCAGTTGGCAGCCCCAGCAAGAATGGCAGCAGCAATCCCAGAAGCAGCTGCTACAGAGACTTGTGAACCCAGGTGCACAGCCCTGGGCACTTGTACATCAGAGCCCTTCTCCAGCCAGAACAAACCTTTTCCAGAGGTGTATCTGGCATTGCAAACAGTACATATTGGAATTATTGGAGGAGAAATCATCTGAGGTTTTCAGATCAGTCGAATGTTTTAAGGTAGAAAGCCTTAGGGGATGTTGCTGCAAACTATGAGGCTCTCAGACCCTCCACTTAGGAAAAAGTGGAGGTGTCCATGAAAGTGGTAATGGTACTTTTTAGAAGAGAAATGTTTCTCATCAAGGATGAGGCCACACATTGATGCTGGAAAGATCAGATAACTCAGTCATTCAAACATGAGCTTTACAGATGACAAAGGACTGAAGAGAGACCTGTCAGAGCATCAACTATAATGGTGACTAGGAAAGCACAGAGATGAAGTTTTACAGATACCAGCTACTTAAGTTTAACAGTTTGCAGAACAGAAGGGCACTAGGCAAGCAGACTCTGTTCCTTTTCCAGCCAGTCTCTGCCAAACCACCAAATTTCATTAGTCCTAAGATAAAAAGTTCTAAGTCACAGCACAATAGAAATTTCCAGCTCATCGCAAAACTTCCCACTTGATGGGACTGATTCACTGATTTCGCAACTTAACACATTACTTTTTACAACTCATAGGGGAGCACGGCTCATACCAATGGTCATTTAGGAATTACCATAACAGTTTTTGTCCATTAGTAAAGGGATCAGGGATTTAAGACTCTTCCTAGCCTCTGAGCTTTACCTACCAGCAGCAAGCAGGCCGCTTTTCAGGTATTTGTAGTCACACATTTACCGCTGAACACTTCCAGCTTCACTGACTTCCCCAATCTCTGGCACTTCTCTGCAACTTCCAACCACCTCCCAAGACATTCCTTTCATACCAGAAGATATTACCATATTTCTGCCATTGGGAGGATTATTAACGTCCATTAAACTCTCCTGCACTCCCAACCACTGAATGTTTTGCTTCGTCTCTCCCTGCTCTTTTCTGAAAATTTACTATAAAGTAAAATCCCTTCTTCTGAACATAGCTTTAGTTTACTTGCTATCTACCCTCAAGAAAACTAGAATTTTCACACCGAATACATTCTAAATACTTTGTATGATCTTGCAGAAGTTTTACACAAAGGACAGATTTCTCCTGAAAGAACTCAGAACCAAATCCCTTCGGTCTAGAAGCTATATTTGTGAGCACAGAGGAGCTTTTTACATTTGAAGGACAGCAGATCCTAGGATGGTATAGCATCCCATGCTCTATCTATCTACCCATACACACACACATATATAAATATATATAAACAGACATCTCCTCTCCCAGGGAGTAGGATGAGGTACCTCAATTTTTTAAGTGTTACAGCGGTATCATAAATCAAGCAAATACAACCTCAAAATGGTCAGGCAGTCAGGAAAGGTAGTCTGGCACATGCTGTGAGGTGAGCCTGGAAGAATGATGAATCTTGCAGTTGAAGAGGGTGAGCTTCGTTACTCCCCAGGGCAATCTTTGAAAAGGTCTTGTCTGGACCTTTCCAGTGGGGATAGGAGAAGCACAAGTCTGAAAATCAAAGTACTCTTTCAAAACATTCTCGTTCTGCAGCCATGACTCATGAATGAATGGAGCTAAAATAATTATTTTAGCCAAAAAAGCTAAAATTATTCCTTAACTGGGGAGTATAATATCCTTGCAGAAGAGGAAAGTTGGTGTCAAATGTCAAGCCCAGCACTTCATACTAAGCAAAATACAATTTGGGTTTTTGGCAGCACAAGCTCAGCCTTTTACACAAGAAATGTGATCTAACCTGAAGTAATCAATTCTGATAGGTAAAAGATAAACGCTTAGTTCATCTAAGCAGAAAGCCCCAAGGTTATGAAAACCTCCCTCAATTTCTGCTCATCGCTAAACAACACGGTAAGGAACATGCTTTTTGACAGAGCCTCAAGCTGTTACACAAAATCATTCAAAGATGCAGAGCTTTACAGTGAAAAATACTCAAGACAGTATTTTTCTCCCCTAATGCTGGAGAGCTGCCTATTCCACATGACGTACAGAGGAAAAAAATATGCAGAGAGAAAGAAAAACAATACTTTTTAAGAATAAAAAAAAGAGAGACAGGGTGGGGGGAGGAGGTGGAAGAAACACAGAGGGAAAGTAATGCTTCATAACTCTACCAGGAAGGCAATTATGAGCAGATTACAATTGATTTTCTATCTATATGCTAACTGGAAATGACTACAGTTCGAAACCAGGAGGCAAGAAAAAAGACTCTGCTTCTTGTTACACCATCTCACCTTTGCTTCTGTTAGATTCTACCTTTAACATATAATTTCGTAACTAAAATGAAGTGTCAATTCTTTCAAGCATAAAAATACAGGCTTGTTCAATTAATGGGTTTCTTGCTTCAAACATATGGGAGAAGGAGTACATTTATTGTAAATATTTCGCAAGCTTGAAGACAGGAGGCATTTTAAACATAATTACACATAATAAAGAGATACAGAGTATCACTAGACAGTGACTTCACGCAAAGGACAGAAATATTTCAGTCTCTTCATAGAAACAACTCACTGCAGCCTCTGTACGACATCTGTTTCTTACGGTACCTCAGATACAGTTTCACAAGATAAAAAACCAAAGTGTAACCACCTTAATCACTGGCTAGCTGCCATGGCAACAAACACTACAGAAATGAGTGGCAGAAATGAACGCCTGAAATCTCTCTTGAATAACTTAAAAACCCCTTATACATTACTTCCCAGCTACATGTGGGACACTGCTTAACAGAACAGCAAAATAATATTTACAGAACAGGAAAAAGAGGTTTTACACCATAACCTTACACATCACACACTTTCTAACCTTCCTCTCAGTTACTATAAACCCTTCCCCCCATTTATTACTACTACTGTTACTCTCAGGCGCTGCAGTTTTTAAGAACTGTTTAAAATACAGACTATAAAGAGATGACAATTGGAAGCTGAGGGTATCAAAATTCAGATTAGGATCCGTTTTAATTAAAAGTAAATCACAATCAGTGAAGAATTACACAGACTTTTAAGTGTTCAAGGGCAGATTTTTTTTTTATTAGTACTACTACAAGCCAGAAGTTATAGATCTGACACAGAAAAACACCACACAAGATTTTATGACTTCTGTAATGAAAGAAGTCAAACTAAATCACACATCTCCTTTCTACTGAACACGGAGCCCTTCCTGAGTACAGCAAAAACTGACCTGAGCCAAGCAAGTTCCACTTCATGCTGACTGAACCGTCTTTTTCCTGCCTGCTTAAAGAGTATTTTCAACTGCACGTAGGATGTATAAGATCTCACAGAAGGAAAACCTCATAAGGTTTTTGACTTACCTATATAAAATTGAACAGAAAATAGGTTTCATCAAATATTGACCCGAATCTCCAATCTTTCCAATCTTTTCAGGTCTCATCGACTGCAAGCCTAGTTTCCATCAACAAAACATAAGCAGCTCCGGAACACCAATCATGTTTTTAAAGGCTGGTACAATCCAGAGAAGCAGGCAGTGAAATCACTCCAGCAGACCTCTGCTCAGCTCAGCAGTCAGCCTGAAATGCACAATCTACACAGATGAGTCAAATCTGGATAATCCCTTCACGCTCTGTCACGCTGAGAGTATGAGGTTTGTTTTGAAAATCACATACCTTCAACAAACCCCGCTTCTCTTTGCATTTACACTATAAGACAACGTTTCTTTACGGTGTGTTTTTTTGATCTGCAGACACCTAAAGATACTGTTAGTGGAGCTCTGCCTAGCAGGACCTTACAAACTCTGCTTTGCCAGCGCAAAGAGGACAAGGCACAGTAAACAAGACATGTCAACGCATCTGCTGCTGTTGTCACCGCTCCACAAACACAACCCTGCGTGCCCGGCGTTACTCAACACGTGCCTGCAAGAACTAGGTGCAAAACACGCAGGTGAATGGAAGCTGATTTGAAAGAGGAGTCCACACGTGGAAGCCGCAGCTAGGCTTCACAAGGGTGCTGCCAATGCTTTTAGAGGTTTCTGCCTATGGCGGTCTGGTTAACTAGAGCAAGCCAACTTGGGCAGCCAGTGCGCGGAGAATAAATCTCGGCTGTTCTCACAGAATTATTAAAAAAAACCAAGCCACCCCCCCCCGCCCCCCC
>VZZY01010145.1:0-28872 GCA_013400335.1 Eurystomus gularis | reverse complement strand
GGGTCGCGGCGCCGCCGCCTTAGGGACTGCCGCCGCGGGGGGCGAATGCCGCCGCAGTAATCCCCTCCTGAAAGGCCGAAACGTTACCGTGTGTTCGCCCGGGGCTGGAGGGGAGGCACCGCGCTGAAGCGGTCTGGCCGGCGGCGCGGTCTGGTCCTCCCGGCCTGGCAAAGGTGCTGCTGCTCTCAGAGCAAATCTCCGGGTGCTTACGGACGGTTACTGCTCAGCTCTCCCCGTCTCTCACTGCCCCTGCCCTTGCAGATGGAGACAAGGAGGTCAGAGAGCTTTCTGCCGAGGATAACAAACTCAGTCTGCGGCAGAGTTGGTAGAAACCTTAATTTCCGTCCCGTGTTCTAATCATGAGATGTTTCCTCCCACCCCACGGTTACTTCTATGCAGATGAAGTAATCTACCTCTCACCATCCCACCCAGCCTTGAGTGCTGCTGAGAAGATATGAATGAAACTTTGGTGTTGCGATCGCGGCTTGCGAGCTGGCTGAGTGTATCGTACACGACAGACGACATACAGCTATTGCTGCTTATAATTGTCCGCTCCTATTCGACTACTGAAATTATAAAAGGCTCTTCTGCCACCCAGCAGAAAACAGGCTACATTTTTTAAATTTTTGTGTCTGAGCTACGCAAATCTTACACAGAAATAGGAGCCTGAAGGGCCGTTCTGCAGGGTTTATTTTTCCAATAAAAGACTTGCCAGGGTGAAAGATTGTAGAAGAACAGGGCCATGTTGCTTTCCTGTATGTGTTTCAATAAACCCTCCCTCTTAGAGCTTACATAGCCTGTAAGATTTTGTTGCTCCAACGCACTCAGTACAAAGTCTATTGTATTTCTCAGTGTATCTCATCCCCATCTTAGGCATGAGTTTGGAGGGTTCAGCTCATACTGCAAGAGGCTGGCTCTCTCCTCTGGTTCATTACTTTGCTGCGCAGAAGGAGTTTGAGACCTCTAATTAAAAAATAAAACACTGGTTCCCTCAGTCCGAGACACGCTGATGATCTTTCAGAGTCAGAGTGGTGTCCAAATATGACTATTAATATTAATTTAATAGAGGAAATCGGTGAAAGCAAGACCAAAGAACTGGACGCTTGCAGTGCTACTTTGCTGCTTATTATGGAAGCCTTTGCTGGTTATTGAGGCATATGAGTCAGTTAAAAGCACTGCAGTGCTGGAGAAAATGATTCTCAATTATCAGAATAAGAGGGAACAGAATAATATGGAGTGGAATTGATTTTGAAACTACTTAAAGTCACAAGAGAGTTTCACGTGAACTTTTTTGTTCCTTAGTATGCTATAGCTCCTGCTGAGTTTGTCTAAAGGATCTTTTTGACCTCTTCTCCTGTTTAGAAGAGACTGGTTCTCTAAACCCACCATTCCTTTGTAATTAATTAAAACACGCTACTTACAAGCACGAGTTAAGTCTGCTCAAACACGAGGTTTACTTGAAGTGAGCTGCCTGATGTCACTGCAGTGCTTATTGGTAAAACCTCATTTCCCCTCTTTTGCCTTACGAAGCAAGTTGCTTCGCAATTAAAGCAGATGTCTGGGAGTCAGAATCCAGGATTTTTCTGTCCCATGACCACAAACCCCAAATACGGGGAGGGAGGCGGGTGGTGTAAGTGATAAAAGACTTTATCTAGGTGGGACAGTCAGTGGCTGGGGATTCATATGCCTCCAGAACTTCCCACATCTCTTCTCTTCCTCTGGGTTTGGTTCTCTATTGTATGTCCACAGTCTTTCCCACATCACCGTTCTTCAGGTTTTGTTGAAACTCAGGGATTTTGTGGCTCCGGCGGGACTTTCGCATGTTGCACAACACTTTCCTGATCAGCAAATGGAGAAAAAAGTTCTTAATAAATGAGAACGCACTTGTGGGATTAATCACTACTTAAAAGCAAGAAGAGGGAAAGCAGGACCAGCTGCCCCATTCTGACACCAGAACCTCCTTCATTTCCAGAATCTGTATCTGAGTAACAGAAAAATACAAAATAGCAAGAGTTTGTAAACAATACTTTCTCTATAAAACTGGCCGCCTATATGTGTTGGCTCATTTCCTTTCTGTCTTTGTGAATCTCTGTAAAGTCAGACCTGCATTAGCAGCTTTGCGCCTCAGCTGCCTCCTTTTTTAATTAAAAAAACACACATACATCTTTTCAACATTTCTTTACTCTCTCAGTTATGTTGTGCATTAAATCTACTATTTCTCCTATCCCCTTATGAGCTCCACCTGTTTTTCATGACTAGAGTATTTTCTGCCTGTGACATAGAGAATGCTTCTTTTATTCCTGCAGTTGTCCAACAAGCTGGTGAGCCCCTGAACTGGACCTACTCCTCACCCCCTCGGCCAGGGAAACATGCACTTCGTGCCTCCATCCACAGGAGACCACTTCCCAGGTAACCCCTGAGGAGCCCAAAACTCTCTTGATCCAGCTTGTTCTTGAGATTCTCAGATATGCCAGAGCAGATAACTGATTTCAGTAAAAAGTCGTCACCTGTAGGTGAAAGTCGTGCCTCTAGGTTTTTTTCCTCTTAAAAAATTGCTGTTTCATTTGACAATCCTAAACGTTGTCTCCTTCTTGCTGGCTTTTGAATACCTTTTGCAGGTAGACCCTCAGTCTTTCCTTCCACTTAACCACAGTTGTGGTCCCTGGTTCCAAACTGATATCCTTGAAATATCTAGATTATGTTATGGAGCGGGTGCAGAGAAGGGCAACAAGGCTGGTGAAAGGGCTGGAGAGCATGGCCTGTGAAGAGCGGCTGAGGGAACTGGGCTTGTTTAGTCTGGAGAAGAGGAGACTGAGAGGAGACCTCATTGCCCTCTACAACTACCTCAAAGGAGGTTGTAGCGAGGCTGGTGTTGGTCTCTTCTCTCAAATTAGTCATGATAGGACAAGGGGAAATGGCCTCAAGTTGCGTCAGGGGAGGTTCAGATGAGATATTAGGAAGAAATTCTTCACGGAGAGGGTAGTTAGGCACTGGAATGGACTGCCCAGGGAGGTGGTGGAGTCACCATCCCTGGAGGTGTTTAAAGAACGAATAGATGCGGCGCTTGAGGATATGGTGTAGTGGTTAGAGAGATGCTAGGAGAAAGGTTGGACTTGATGACCCTGGAGGTCCTTTCCAACCATAATGATTCTGTGATTTGTCAGCTCTTTGTATAGCCTCCACCTGGCATTGTTTTCCCTTTTGAGCCACCACATTTTGTCCAGTTCCTTTTTCATCTCAGAATCTGCTGCTTTTGCCGTTATTTGCGTAGAAAAGCCTACGTACTTTATATGACAAAGCTGCTATGATAATGTACATTTTGTTAATTTGTGTTACCACAGCAACTGAGTCATGCGAAAATGTGATGTCGCATTGTTTGGTATTGTACCTCGGTATTCTGATAAAAAGCTAAGGAACTGTGGTAGTGTGGAGCTACTGTGGAGCTGGGTCTTAACTGGGTAGATAACTGGGCCTACTCTGGCTGATGTCCAAATAGGTTTACCAGGCATGATCATCTAGGAATCTGCTCTGTTCAGTTCTGGGAGGAGTTGCAGGCATGTTGGAGGAGGGGATTAGGATCATGACTGATAAAAAGTGGTCTAGAAAACATAAGGCACAGGTTTGGGGAGACAAACGCAAGCTGTTGAGCCCAGGCAGGTATAAGTCACAAGCTGAACATGAGTCAGCGATGTGTTTTCATAGCAAAAATAGTAAATAATCCAGGAATATGTGTGTGTGGGAAGCGATGTGTGGGCTCTGTGCAGTATTGGTAGGACATCAGTGGAGGGGCTAGTTTTGTGCACCACAACTCAAGAAGCACGCGAACCAGCAGGAGACAGGGCAGGTGGCAACAAGAATGAGCAGAGGACTGGGAAGGCTGAAGGAGCTGGAGTTGTTCGGGCTAAACAAAAGAAAGCAGAAGAAAGATATGCTAAGAGTCTTCATATACTTAAAAGGCCATTGCAAAGAGAAGGGAAATCTATTCTTGGTAGGTAGGGTAAGATGTAATGGACTTAAATTGCATCATGGAGGAAAGGCTTTTTTGATGGTAACGTTAGTGAGGCACAGCTTTATATTACAGAGGGTGTAATAGTGTCTCCATTACTGGATGTCTTTAAGTACATGCTGGACAAAGAGTAAGTACTATTGATCTGGCATTGGAATTGGAGGATGGACTAGGTGACTACTCAAGATCCATTCCTGATCTATTTTTCTGTGATTACACATAATCTGAAACTTCTCATTAATCGTTCCTTTATCCAGTCCTGTCATACATTCTGTTTTCTTTTCAGGTAGGATCCCATGTAATGCCTGTGTTCTTTGGAAGACAAAAAAATGTTTTGTCCCATTTTTCTTTGAGTGTAGTTGAAGACCAAAGCCTTTCTCATTTTCCTGGCAGCCTGCAACAGATACAGACTGGTGAGTTGCACTGCATTGCGCTGCTGAGATAACTGTAATAATTTCACATGAATCAAATATGCAATAAAAACTGTTTAGATGACTGTTGCCAATCTATTCAAACACATTCTACATAAACCCTACATAATGTTAATATAAATCTGAGATTCTTTAGACATCTACTAGATAAAATTACTCCATTCGTAAAATGTTACTGTATGTATGTTACCTAATGTACACAATCACAAATTGTCTAATCTTCACTGCCAGGAACTCATAGAAGTTTTTAATGTGAACTGTACTATGTTACTTATTTTCTAGGCACTTTGCATTTAAAATATACTGTCTTGTATATATATTTTAAAAGTACAGTTTTACATTCAGTTCTGTGTTTCAATTTAAAATAAATAGCTCATACCAAGAACAACTGGCATTTGTTTACTTGGCGTATGGGATCAACAGACAGCATTCCTGATAGATTTCCTATTTTTCCCATTATGTTATCTCTTCTAATTAGGTATTCCTTCTTTCTACAAACCTTTGCTGTTATAGCTTTAAATCAGCATGGCTGTGAGAGCAGACCCATGCACATTTTGGGCACCCTAGAATAAAAAAGCTATTGCAAAAGTTGCCAATGCCGAGTACATTATTTGTTGAGCTTTTAAAGACAATGTCCATCAGAAGTTTAAACCTACCCTTTTCCCCCTTAAGGACAACTTTGGCAAATCACATCGTCATTTTATCCTCTCAGAGAATGAGGATTTTCTTCCTGTGCTGATTTATTGGTAAAGATTAATAGTACGCTTTTCTACACAGAACATGTAACTGTGCTGATCAACATATTCATAGGTGTTGTGAAAGAAGAGGCAGGGAATAAAGTGGCAAAACTTTATTATAATACTAGTTCCCCAGGGTCAGAAAGACTAAGATCCAACAATGAAGAACAATTGACTTCATGTGAAACAAAGGACATTGGAGTTGTAATGAAAACGCCAGTGTTCAGCCATGGCTGAATGAAATAGATAATAAGAATAAGAAGCATCATTATGCCACTGTTCATGGTGCTTCAGTTTTCTGAATGCTGTAAGCAGCTCTTGCCTTTGTATCTCAAGAGATACAGTAGAACTAGAAAAGAATAAAAGAGATGATCAGCAATAGGGAACAGCTTTTCCAGGAGGTGTGGCTAAATAGACTGACTCTTCAGCCTGAAAAGGACACAGCCAAGAGAGGATATGAGAGGGATCTGTAAAGCATGGATGGCAGAAAAACTATTAATAGAGTGCCTGTCTCTTTTAACATAGGAGTTACGGAGCATCCGATAAAATTGTCAAATGTCAGGTTTCAGAGAGACAGAATGAGAAATTTCCTGAAACTACCAGTGTTTTCAGAAAGCAAGTGAATGTGTTCGTGGTAGAAAAGTCCATCTAATGCAGTTAAAAACTAAAGTGCAGAGATCTCTCTTTCAGTGAGTCCCTAAGACAGCCCCAAGCCCTAAGTTCCAGCCCTGCTGGACTCTTTGTACGTTTATTTAGTTCTTGTTTGGCAGAGGATGTCTTCAGCTGGCCGCTGTCGGAGAGAGGTCCTGGGCAGGACCAAAATACGTGTCCCAGTATGAGTATTCTTACTTTGTTTTTTATTAGCCTGCTCACTAAGAAAGCTCTGAAACCCTTTGACTTATCCAGGGCTGTGCTTCGGCAACTTTGCAGCACTGCGGGGGACACTTAGCCTAGGAAGCGATCAAAAGAATAAGCGGGAGGCAGAAATCTGCCTTTGATAAGTCAGAGCATTTTTCTGAAATTTTTCTTTTTATTAAAAATAAAAGATTGCCTCCCACATCCATGGACACAGAGAAGTGTGGACAGATGCCTGACTCCATTATCACCTTCTCCTTCATCATGAAAAAGCCAGGCAAAATCCTAAGGCACTTTAAGGCCACAAAATGGGTCAATAATGCTGGGGGTGGGGGAAGGAGTGAAGAAATTCCCTTGCTGTGCCTGCTGGAGAGTGAATCAAGCGTATGCAAACCTACTTTCTGCAGCTGGCAGACATCACTTGGGGGATCCCTGAAGTGGGTCAGGGCGAGGGTCACGCTCACTGTTCTCAAAATTTCCAGAGCATCAGCAAGAAGGAGAATTATCCATTGTCAACATATCCAGAGGTATGATTGAAAACTAGCATGGGAATCTCCTTCCCAGCAGAGTACAGGAAAGTGAGAATTTGATGTTTGAAAAAGCTTGACTGACGGGAATATTAAACAGGCTTTCACTTGGCAGAAAGTGTACACGTGGGCTTTTGGAGGCCAGGAAGGATAGAAGTCACCTCAAGCAGCAGTTTATTGGAGAGCTGTGAGAACTGTGAGACACTGAGAGCTGTGAGCCAGAGGAAGAAGGTCAGTGCAGAGAGGTTCTTCATACCTCTGGTCCCCTTTAGGCTGAGGAGAGCACTGGGAGAATGTGATGGAGAAACCTGAGGTTAGCATAAGAAAAATAATTTTGTTCCCTGTTTTAGGAAGGTCTTTATTACCTCATGTGTTAATCTGTTGCTACTGTCATACTGTGGTTTTATGAATAAGGGAGAGAAGGATATGGGAGTGTAAAATGCCTTCATCCCATTTATTTACTATTGGGTGTTTGTGCTTTGAAGCAATGAAAATTCAAACAAAAGCAGTTACTACACAGCTTCCATTTTTGAGTCAAAGATCTGAAAACATTGAGCACTTTTAGATGCATAAATGTTACAGGATTTTCATTAGGTAAAATAATTTATACTTTTATCCATGTTTATTAGTTGTTTTTTTTTTATTCCTTGATTAGGAGGAAATGTTCACTGTGAAATTTCCTTTAGTTTATCTGAAAATGTTTTAAATGCCAAGATTTAAAAAGAAAGAGCACTTGGGTGATAATTTTCAGATAACCAAATGTTGTCCTTAGCTCTTTTATTTTCTTCACAGCTGGCAAAAATTGGCAGAGCACTATAGAGGAGCAAGGTCTTTTCTGTCCTTCTGCAGTCAGTATGGCTCTTAGGTATATTCGGCTGTTTCACCTGACAGTAGATTGTATTGTAAGTTTTATAGCTCCGTGACGTGGGTAGTTGGTGCTTTTGTAAGGCGAAGTGATACCATTTCGTTTCCTTCATTTTGTTATAGTCTGATCTTACTGATGCAAAAAAAAAAAAGAAGCAATTCTTGTTCTATTTTGCTGTGGGGGGAGTGGTGTTACTTCATACACGGTTCTGCTTCACTGTGGCTCAGAAGGGAGCACGACACAGCGGTTACCACAAATGAACAAAGTGGCTTTCGGTTGCAGTGGGAATTATTTTTTTTCAGGAACCGTGCAATTTGGCCAAAAAGCTGCTAACTACATGCTACCGTTTTCTTAGCGGTGTTGCGTGTCATTAATGAGATAGCAGTAATATCTTCTCTCCTAATGGTTGCTGTTCTTTACACCTAATCTCCTGGGAGATGAGAATCTCTACTTTCTTTACTCCTTCCATTTATATCATTCTTCTGTCCTCTTTTTTTGAACAAGTCCCTGAAAGCAAACAAGCATTGAATTGTCTCAGTATTTACTTATTCATTGTGTCTGAGATAGCAATACTATGATAGTTGGGACTGAGCATGCATTTTCTGAGATTTGGGTTCACTTTGATTTCTTTTCCAATTTTTGAAACAACAGAACAGTTGCCAGTGTCTATATTTTATTTGGGAGGCAGTAATGACTTTATACACTCACCTTTTTATCTGCTGCAGTTTTTGAGTCTCCTGGGACCTATTTCTGGCCACTCTTGTACATCCTTATAAGAAGAATCATAGAAACGATAGAAAACAGAATGAGAAGAGACATCATTTGGCCCATCGTTATAGTCTACAGCAGGATCATCTTCACCTAAATTAGTCCTGAAGGCATTTGTCCTACTTCCTGTTGAGAATGCCTGGCAATGGAGACACCATATACTCCCTAGACAAAATACCCCAGCACTGGCTGGTCTGTACTGGTTGAATAAGTCCTCTAGGAAATGTCTTTCAGATAGTCATAATGGAATTAATTCTCTAAGTATAGATATCTACAGGTGTGTATTTACAAATACTATAGGTTTCCACGTTTCTGCTAGAAGAAGAGGAGATCTGGATCTTGATTCAGTTGTCTACAGATAGGTGTTTAGAGCTGTCTGAGATGGAAAGAGCACCCCTAATGCCTCCCCTGTATCCAAAGCCATTTCGCTCTGTCTCATCCGTAGGACAGGTACAGAGTGCGAATTATTCATCTCCTCTTTGTTTTACCCTTTGCCCTTATTTATCACGTTGCCCCTCATCTTCTACAGACTAAACAAGCCCACTATTTCTTTAAACACTGTTTATTCTCAAATCATCCTTTTTGTTCCTCTTGGGACTCCTTGCAGCTGGTTCATATAGTTCTCAGAATACGGAACCAGAAACTAAACCCGTGGTGGAAGAGAGACTGCATGACGTTAAATGTACGCTGTGTGAACCCCAGCTTATCTTTTACAACAAGGGGTGTGGACTGTCGTCAGAGGAGAAGCTCTCTTCCATTACATCACCATTGAAGCACAAGCAGCACATGCAGCTATGTAGTGCTTGCTTCAGGCTATACTTACTGTAAAGCTGAGCTCTAGATACCAATGAGCTACGGGGCCTGGTGGGAGAGCATCAAAATCAGCAAGCATCACGTCAGCAAAAGTGTGCTTGGCTGTTTCGTGATGATTTGTGTCTACAGGGCTTTGAAAAAGACGCTCGCAAAAATAAGATGTCAGAAGTGCTCTTAAGAAACTTTAGTATCTCAGTCGCTAGTTTAAGAAGGTATTGACTTCATTCTTGAAGTTGTGGAGTAAATTTTCAAGTTCACCTGTGGGGGAGGAATACTGAGAAGACTTTGCACATATCTAAAAAGCAAGTTGATCTAAAAATATGCTCCATTATAGCTCAGTGTTCAGAAATATTACTCTTTTCAGTTCTATTTTTACAAACAGCTGAAATTATTTATAATCGTTACTTCAAAAAAAATCCTTATTACTACAGTACGTCTCATGATAGAGGATGATTATTTCTGAATCTTCTAATTGTTCGTGTGTCAATCAATCTGTAAGAAACTCAGAACAGTTCTGAGAGAATAGCGGAACAAACTTCAAGTGGAGAGAGTTGTCTGAGGTCAAAGAAATACAAGGAAAATACAAATGGCCAGACTGATATTAGGACTGTGGGAGAGTGCATGAGTATCTGTGAAGAGTGTTTGTGGTAAATCCATACCACTTTGATCATACCTTGATTTTAATAGCATCATGATACTAATAATGACCATAATGCACATGTAACCTGGGATTCTGAGGAGAATCCGTTAGATTTTCTACTGCCACCATATATTGCAAAAGTGCTTTGAGTTCATATTTTTATTCATTAATAAACCTCTCCTGCAGTATTCTCTTACTATTGTTGCTGCTACCTATTAGAGTTTTAAAATTAAGTTATTGGTGAATCAGAATCAGTTTATTGTGATATACTAACAGCTTCTAAGTTTCTCTGTGGCCTTTCAGGTCTAATGTTTGTCTTTATAAAGCTTTACATTATATGAGACTTGCTGACATAAAGGACAATCTGCTTCCTCCAGTTATTCAACTATTATTTATTATTTGTATTATTGTTACACTTAAAGGCTTGTTAGTAGTAGGTTGAGAACTTGTTCTAGATGTTGCACAAACACAGAATGAAAAGAGGATCTCTGTCCCCTCCATAGCACCTAACTTGGAACAAGAGAAGATAGATCGATGCCACAGCCAGAAGCCTGTGATCTGAACAGCCATGGGTTTTGGAGGTAGGAAATGAGGTATTTCAAGATTTATACGTGGACAATTCCATTTTTCTCATTTGAAAGTGACTTTTCTAGTGAAACTACATGGTGAGAAAACCAAAATCATTAAAAATTAATAGAAATGTCTTTTTAAACCCAAGTAATTTAATTTTTGTTGTTTTGTTTTGTTAAATTGACACGGACGTTTCTTATCCTGATTTGGGGTGGAGATTTTTTTCCAGTTCCTGAAAATATTCTCCAGATGGGAAAATAATGACTTTTTTGTTTTGTTTTTTTCCCCATCTGCCTTTTCCCCAGAGGACAGTGGGATGAGGGAAGGATCTTTGGGTCTTGTGGCCCTAACATAAGGATGTGTACAGTAAACTGTGAAGCTCACTTTTCATCAACATCAAGCAATTTTACAGACAATCTCCCTGATTTTGACTTCTTCCAAGTAATGCTTACTAACGATTACTAAGCGTGCCACTAGTGCTTTTCAAAATTTAGAGTTAACCCTGTTGTAGGTGGCCTGTGCTAAAGGACAGCTTCTGTCTAGAAACACCATGAGAAGAAATATTATGAACAAACTGAAACTGCAGCTCACTGCTTAGTATTTGAGAGGTAGGATGTGGAAAAGGCCCTGACGCTGGTTCTCTTTTTCTCTTGTCAAATGCCAGGTTAATTTAGGTTACTACGATTGCTTTTACTTGGTATTTTTTCTATCTGTAGTTGGTCTGAATTTGCTTGAGCATTGCAGACTCCTGAACTTAAGGCAGAGTGACACTTAGTAGGGTTGATTCTGTGTTAGCAGAAGATTTGTTATTGTTTTGACACACTGTTGTGGGGTGAGATCTCACCATCTATTTAAAAGTGACAGGGTGAAGAGATTAACACGTTAGAGAGGCATAATGATTTCTGATTTGATGTTTGAATATGTCCTACTGCAAAATTTGCTGGCTTGATTGCTATATGTGCAATTTGCCAAAATTATTTATGCAAAACACGTTCTGGAAGGGTGGCATCTTAGGCAGAGGTGAAAAGACCTCTCAGAAATGCTTTCCTAACCCAAATACACTTGCTCCGTGGTAGACCTACCCAAAAAAATGGTTGATGGATCTTTTAAATGTCTTGAAGTGCCCCAGAGTATTCCTGTGTTTCACTGTCTATACAACACATTAACTACAATACATTGTGATTGCCACACTGGTTCAAGTGGAAATAAAGTGCCAATGATATATAACAATCCAGAATTAATTTAGTGCAGGTCCAGAGGAGTGTAGCTCATGCTGGATGGAAAGCCGCTTCTCTGTCAGCAGCAGTTTGTGGGTGCACAAGGATATTTGGTGATGTTTCAGCTTTCACAGATGAAAGGTAAGAAAGATTTGCATTTATACATAAACATGCACAGCATGAGGGAGGCTCGTCTGCCTCACTGCTTGTGGCAAGTGTTCAAACGAAAGTGAACACTTGTTAAGAGTGCTATTTTGGGAAGCACTAAGAGTCCACACTGATCACTTCACCAGTGGCCCCCGAAACAATACACCTTAGATGTCTGCCATAACACAGCCTGGCTAACAAGTGTATCCTCAGCATCAAAGGGCTGTGGAGTTCAAGGAATTGTTTATCGATCGTACATGAAAGAGCTTAGCAGCTAGTGGTGGAGGTTCTACTGTATGCCAGAAACATCCATACGACGTCCTAGGGAGAGATGCAAGGTTGGTACCGAAACAACATTAGCACAGTTAGTAACCCAGGAGGAGGTAGGGAGCTGGAAAGAGTCTGGGTTATCTATCTGCCTTGGTACCAGAGCACTTGTGTTTCTGCTCTTAATGAAATCCCAGCCAATTTGGGACAGGTCTCTATTGCAAAATCCTCAATGGATTTGTCTTACTGGAGGCAAATCTGTGTCGGTGTTTGCTGTGCAGATGAGTGCAGAGCAACTTTCTTCCTGGGATACATAGGAGAAATAGTGAGCTCCTTGGTGTCCCAGATCCACGTGATGCTGTAGGATCCATCTTGCTGGGGATGGCAGGAATTGCTTGATGGCAACATTAAACAGCTTTGATTTTAACTCATGTCCATTTGTGGGTTTTGCCCCTGCTAACAGTCCTTCGTAGTGGGTATATTCAGGGTTCTGGTACCTTGGTATGGTTCCCTACCATGGAAAAAACAAATCCCCAGGCTGCTTCTTAGAGCTATACACTGTTAGAGACAGAGCTTGCTGTTCCTGGCACAATCTAATGTCGTATTAGAGGGAACAAAGAGAGTACTGAAAAGAAATCACAAGGCTTCCGTCTTTGCCTTCTCTAGATCTTGCTCAAAAGAAAACCACTTGTTCTCATATTTGCTGCTTTTTAGTAGGTAGCAGTGAGACTTTAACATGAGACAGTTTCCTGACATCACTCAGGCCATGAATTTAGTCTTAGCTCTTTCTGCAAGAAGTGTTGCTAACCAAAGGTTAGAACTTTACAGCTTAGGCTTGGTTTAGCTGTCTTGATGACAGTTTATAAGCATCTTACCAAAATATTAGCATAATTTGTACCAGGACTGGCTCTGGGTATATCACTGCATGAATCAAGCCTCTTTGCATGCTTCTCCAAATGTGTTGCTGAAGGCTACAGTTGTAGAAGGATGATAATCCGGTTATGGTTTGCATAAGGTTAAGTTTGTTATCTGTTATCACAGAATCATAGAATGGAAGGGGTTGGAAGGGACCTCCAGAGATCATCTAGTCCAACCCTTCTGCCAAAACAGGTTCACCTAGGGCAGGCTGCACAGGAAACCAGGCGGGTTTTGAAAGTCTCCAGAGGAGGAGGCTCCACAACCTCTCTGGGCAGCCTGTTCCAGGGCTCTGTCACCCTCACAGTAAAGAAGTTTTTCCTTATGTTTAGGTGGAACTTCCTGTGTTCCAGTTTGTGTCCATTGCCCCTCGTCCTATCAGTGGGCACCGCTGAAAACAGACTGAACAGTTTGCAGCAAGCCTGAATGAAACTTTCTATTCTCGCTTCATTTTTCTGTTAATACATTTTCAGGATCATCTGCTAGTATTATTGCATGCATATTTGCACCACACTCAATCAGTCTGATTAATCCGCCATTTTTACACAGGCAACAATCTTCTATATTAGGAAAATGCCAGATCCTAGCCTTAGATGTCGCAACAACTCCCCCCATATCAGTCCTTATTTTGAGGGCTAATTAAATTTGATTGAAATGATGTCATATCCTGGGATTAAGTATCTTTTTCTTTGAGAGTAGGTGAATGTTTCCTTCCTTAATGTGATTTATAGTTTGGCTGAGGGAGAGTTATGTGTCTGGAAGAAGGCTGAAGTGTAAAACAAGTGAAAAAGCAGCCTTCTGGCCAATTGCTTCTCACCCATATAGGCCAGAAATTTTGTAAGATGCCCAGTTTAGCTCTCTCTGACTGAATTAAGACCATGACTTCACTCTAGCTAATAGTAGTGTGTCTGAGAAGGTTTAAAACTAGACTGCTTGAGTACCACTGGCAGTTTCAATATGCCAACGTGGTACCCTGCATGAGCTGTGGAACCTGATGGGATGACTTTTGGTCATCATCAAGTGGGATGACATCATCGAGTGACTCAGGGAGTTCCCCCACTGCTCTGTCGCATGCCGCTGACACTCAGCATCAGTCTGCCAGCTCACACGTTTCTCAGCCCACTCCTGAATACCTTAAACTATCTACTAGGGCTCTGAAGAGTCTGAGAGGGAACCAGTCTTCTTCAACATCACCCCTAATTCTGGTGTGATTTTGTCTCTCCCAGCTACCCTAAAATCACTCATAGCACTATGAGCATTAGCATTATGAGAACTGCATTTTTAAAAATAAAAATTAAAAAAAACCCTATACTACACTAAAGCAAAAGATGTGAGAAAGGCATTTTTTTTGTTTAACGTCAAATACACATAAGTGTGAGGTTTGTTCTTTTTTTGTTCAGCTCTCAGGTTGCTCACTGAATCTAGTTCTTCAATGAGCCTCACCCTTGAATTTTCTTGTCTTGAAATGGATTCTAATCTGGGTTCAAACTTATTATGTCACCATTCTTCTCCAGAAGCCTTTAAGGAAGATTTTAAAGAAGCCCTCAAGTGAACCCCCATAAAGCTCTCTGTGGTCTTTTGGAGTACAGTTTAATGGAATTTTATGTGAACCCATTATTTGAGTACCCCTTCTGAGACAGAATGTTTATGTTTATGAAAGAGTGAAAAAAATAAGTGATTACCAGTGCGTTATAGGTAATAGTTATAAAAATATCAAAATGAATCTGGTAGCAATAACGTATTGGTGGTAAACGAATCCTCTCTTTCCCTATGATCCCCCAGGCCTGGCTTTCTGACACTGGGGTACCGTGTCATGTGCTAGAAAGCCGCTAAAACCTCAGGCAATTGTTTCTGTGCTGTTGGCAACTCCACTGATAATTGCACGTGAGATGGCACTGAGCAGATGCAGTCACAAAATCTTTGCTTAGGAGGTGCCTGGTTCAGCTGAGCGAGCAGCTTCCTGAAGCAGCTTCTCATTGCTCATTCCTGGCCTGATGGCACTTGTGCTTCACTGCTCTGTTGTGAGGGATGCAGAGGAAACTGAGCCGTTTGGAAGCGTTTTTTTACATTCCATTGTTGTAAACTGTAAGCTGGTGCTGGAGTAAACACACCTTACATGTGATCATGTATTTTTTAGAGCTCCAGCTAATGCTTTGGGGTAGTTTTATATATACTTGCATATATATAAATATAAAATTAAATGCTTTCTGCACATTCATTGGTGAACTCCTTGTTTTGTTCACTGAGTAACAATCAAAGGAGGTATGTTTTTAAATGTCTTTTTTTTTTTACTGGGCCCTGACATTCATGTGGTATCAGGGAGGGTGACAGTAATAACCCATACTGTGTGGTGTTCTGCACCTCTAGCTTGTGCTATTTATTGCTTTTGATTCTCAAGAGTGCAGTGCTTAACAGGTATCTTGAATTTTTTTTTTCTCTTGCCAGATTTTTCCCCCGTTTGATGAATGTTGTTTCACCAAGAAAGATTTTGATAGAGGGCTATTTTTCCCTTTGCTCAGGGACTTTGTGCCAGGCTTTATGAAATGCTGATCTGTTTTTCTGTCCAGAGAAGGCATTCTGTGATAGTGTCAACATTTAAGGGAAAAATGACAGATCACAGAGGTTCCGCACTAGTGGTTATGGGAAGCGCCCTGTTTGCTTCAAATACAACTACAAATAGGTTTTGCATAAACTACAAGTTATTGCAGGCTTATTGCAGTAACTTGCAAGCTGGCCAAGGCCACGTTTCTGTTAGCTCTGCACCCGCAGTCGTTGCAGAAAACTGTTGCTATAACCTGTCGGATGTATTGATCACCGGAGCTCTGATGTGTGTTGCTTTTGGATAAAGTATCCTCAACTGCTGCCACTTTTTTTGGTGTTTCTGTCTGTGAGTGACCACTCCAAGCAGCTCCTGGGAGTAGCTGTGGGTGTCTTGCTCTGTGCACAGCCCTGGCTGGGCATCGGGTGCTCCCAAGTGGCATCTCAGGATGCTCAGAGTGACTGTCCCACCATTGCTTCTGTTTGCGCCAAGTTCACAGCACACTTACTGTGTTGTTTTGGCCTGGGCCAGCTGATGCTGTGTTGAACAAAGTCTGGTTTAGCACAGGCCTGGGACTATTCCCTACAGGAAGTTTGGATGAGGCTGCTCTGTTTTACCAGATGGAAGTTATCTACATGGATGTAGGCTGTGCTGTGCCGGTTGGTCAGATAAGAATCCGCGAGCTGTTTCATTTTCTTGTACAGATGCAGTATAATGGATAGTCAAAGGAGGATCACTATCTGTATTTTAATTATTCCTCTTTCATATGGGTTTAGAAAGTATTACAGAGGTGCTATGAGAGTGAATACATTGAGAAGAGGCTGTGAGATGCTCAGAAAATGTGGCTACCAGGACTACTTAAGCACTATTGAGTAATGGAGCACTGTATTTCATGAATCTCTGCCATTTATTGTCCTACTTTAATGTTCTTGCATGCTTGATGTAGGTAACACTCAAAAAGCATGGAGAAGTAAATGATAGAGGAGAAAAATAACCATGCCATCAAGGGCATGTGTTACTGTATGGCAAAGCATGTGAATGTTTTAATTGCTGTTGGGAGTGAGTGAGCCTTTGGTGTTCCTACCTGTTGTTCCTCTTTGTTTCGCTGTTTGAAAAGCCTTTATAACATCCTCTTAAAAAAACAGGCAGTGTGCTACCATCCCAAAAGCAGCTCTTTCTGCATTCAAGGCGTTCTTTTACTCTCTCCTACAGTAACACATAGCCCAACTGGAAGAGCCCTACAATGTGCTGCTCCATCCTTGCTGGCCCAAAGACTTCCTCTGATCATGTAGACCCAGATTGAAGTGTAACATGCCAAATGCCAGAGCTCTTATGGCTTCATTATTATAACTCATTAGGTCTCAAGCAGCTTAAAACTAACAACACTGGATTGTGCCAAGTGACAATACGTTTGTTTCATGACTGAGCTCTGCTCTGTATTGTCTCCACTCCCAGTGCAGTGCCTGGTTCATGGACTGTGTCCCCTCAAAGACATTTATGACCCTGGCATGAGCCTCCCGAGCCCCTGCTGCTCCTGGGATGGTGTGCAATGGAAGGTGTCCTCTGCTGGAGGACATTCTGGACTCATGCTGCAGCCAGGTGTACTTCAGCTCCCTCAAGGCCAAAGGCAGTACTGTGGTGTGAGAGAGGAATATTTAAAGCCTTGAATGTGCTGGAGCTTGTTTAGCGTCAGAGGAACTCACACACACTAACAGCTAAAAAAATACCAAACTAACTGCAGACTCACAAACATGGAAAGCCCTTCCAAGCTGAGCTTTCAGTTAAGAATCACTGTTCCCAAAATATCCATCTGGCTTGTCCCATGGGTCATCCCAGGTATCTACTGTGTTAAAGAGACCAAGAATTACTTTCTCTTCCAAGTTAAAATATGTGGCAGGTGTCAGCATCCTTTCCAAGGTAGAAGGTCAGGCTCAATGTTTCCTTTCAGATTAAAGGTCAAATGTTCAGGCAGAGAATTTCAGGAGCCAGAGCAAGATGCCACTGATTAGGTATCTGAAGCATCTTGGCTCAGAGTGAAGCATGGGCCAGAGGAACAGGGATCTGAAGCCTTTCCCTCTCCTGTCCTGCAAGATGTCATGGCCCTGAGTCCCAGCTCTCTCTGTGTGCCCTGTGGGCTCTGGCTGTCAGCATCCTTGGTCTATGTGCAGCAGGTTGCCCATCCCTTATACTCAGCAATGACTAGCTGCTAGTAGCCTTTCTTAAGTGATTATTTTGAAGGGTTTATGGGAGGTAGAGTGGAGATAAGGATGGGAAAGATGTTCACAAAATTACCAGATTCAGTTGTTGAAAAGTTGAGGCTTAAATTTAACAGCCAGCCAGTGTTTTCTTTAAAACACTGATTTCATTTATTTTCTAGCCCTCCCTCCCCACTCTCTGGACATGTCTCCCTACTTTATTCCCCCATGGCAAGAGTTAGAAATGGGATTAATTTGCAGTAAAGGCTCAGCTCCTCACCCAACCACTGGCCCCAGGCTTTGAGCTGGGAGTGGGCAGGAGCTGGGATAATAGCCTGGCAGCCAATACCAGGGACTTCAGCTGCAATCAAGGGTGGAGACCCAGTTTCCAGACATTTAGGCAAGTTCAGAGAGCAGAGGGAAAAGGAAAAACCAGGCAGCAAAGTCGATTTTATCAGGCTCGGAGGAACAGGGCTGAGGATGTGGGACTCAAGAAGCAGTTTTGTAGCTCTGTGCAAATTGAAGGAGGCATTAAGGAGCATCAGTGTGTTTGTGGTATCTCCTCCTCTTGACTCACTTGTGGGGTTGCCTGTGGCAAGTACTAACTTTTAAAATTGGTCCAGGATTGAGATTTTTCATAGAATCATAGAATGGCCTAGGTTGGAAGGGACCTTAGAGATCATTTAATCCAACCTCCTTGTCATGGGCTGGGACGCCTCTCAACTAGATCAGATCTCTTCCTGAGAGTAATTAAGATGTCCAGAAAAAGGTGTTTTTTCTTATGTCTTTGCTGATAACTGCGGTCAGCCTGCTGAAGACGTTTTGGGTTGTATATGTCAGGATTAGACCTGCTGTTAGTTGGTGTCCTGCATGGGCTTGCTCTGAGTCCACTTTATACTGCACCCTGCTAGCTGGACTTGAAAGACCTTTCAGATAAGCTCAAAATGAATTTATGAGAGTGCAATGCCTTGAAGGGGACATTGTTGACTGGGGCAAAAGCTGTCAGGATGTTTCTTTTCCACTAACTCTGATAGTGAATAAAAGCAGTGCTCACCACTCACCTTCTGCAGAACATGCCCCTTAAAGATGTTGAAAATTTGGTCATAAAATCAACATTTTTAAAATTTGGATTAGCGTTAATTTTGTCTTTAGGTTTTTTGGCTAAGAGGATTGTGGGCGAAAAAAAAAAAAGGAAAATGAGTGAGCCCTAAAAACTGAATAAAAGTCTTTTTTTCCCCATTACACAACATACTTTTTCCATTAGCTGAACTCCTCTCCTGGTGGGTCAGTTCCAGCAGCAGGGCTGAACTTTACTTGCTTTTAACACCTCCGAATGCTCCTGTGGTTGTTACTTGCAGCGATACCCAGACCTAATTTGTAGAAACAGCAGGCGAGAGAGGGGAAATTCATTCTGAACATTTTGTGCTTGAAATTATGGGCACAAAGTTAATAACAGAGCTAAAACCTTAATTAATGTTATTTTCAATCCCCTTTCTGAATCAGAACTATTGACAACTCTGGTGTAATCTCCTGAATGCAACCCCACAAAAGCTCACATACCCTACTGTAGGAACTAGACCACCTGAACATATCCTTGTTTGTTGTCCTGTTCAATCAACCTTAAATCCAGTAGCTTCTCAGCAGCAATGCCTTGGGCACGATTCGTCATGCTCTGTGCACTGACTCAGTACCCTGCACTTTGCTGCGAATCTAACCTGCCCCTTTCTTTCTTCAAAGCCCTCGAGTATGAAAACCAATTTACTGGTAGTAGTTCTGCTTTTTTATGGATGAAGAAAATATTCTATTTATTTCTAGAGATGTACATTTACCTTTCATGTCCTTTTCTTTTTCTTGTTCGCTAAGAAGCTGTTGCAAGAGTTTCTTTTCCCTTTGGTGGATTTTTCCACATAATTAGTGAGAAATGGCAATTGCAGTGTTCACCATGTACTTTTGCCTTGGACAAATCACATTCAAGCACTGTGAAAAACGCGGTGTCATTTCCCACCAAACGTAATGAACAATATCCTATCACCTACTGAGTGGCAATCTGTAAAGCTCTGACTACTCAGGAGTTGACAGATGTTCTTTGTTTACTCCCAAAACTTGAGCAATATAAATTTGTAGTCCACAAGATGAGGTACAGGGCTTAATTTTTATTTCACAGAGTCCTTCTAGAGGGGATGTGATGGTTTTGGTCTGTCTGAAAACACGCCTGTCAAACCTCAGGAGTGGTGGCCATACAGGGCAAGCATGGGCTAGCTTCAGCTCAGCTGTCTCAGGTACTGGTAGCAGGCTAGCCATGATGCTTGTCTTGTGCTGCCTGTTTGCCCTTCGTCCCAGCCTCAGCTGGCAGCTTTTAGGATGCAGATCAAGTCCTATGAATAGTAGAACTGGGAACAGAAACCTAGTCATTTCTAACATTCATTCATGTGCATCTTGGAAAATAAAAAGCCTCCAACCCCTTTGCTTAAGCCTTCCAGCGAACCCAGTTGAGATAAAGCAGAGAAACGCTCACTGCTCTGTTTACTGTCTCCCCAAGCCAATCAGGTAAAGCTGAGGGCTCAAAGTAAAGGAAGGTCATTAGATACTGTACAAAATCCCCACTGAACAGCATCCCTTAAACAAAGCAACAATTCATTGCTGCTACGCCATGCAACATTTCCTCATTCAGTTGGTATGCGAGGGCATGAGTTGCATGGCAGCAATGAAATAGGATGCAAAGGTGAAAAAAACCCCACTTCTCAGTCGTTTACTGTTATTTGTGACAGCCCTAATAACAGTAATTTAATAAATGATTCAATATTTTCTACAGGAGGCAGCAAAAGGGCAGATCTTCACTGTTAGGAGAATGAGACTTGTGTCCTAGATGTCCGGTGTGCTGTCCTGAGTATAAAATCTGAGTTTAACTCTCCACGCCAGATACTGACTCAGGAAGAGTATGAAAACCTGATCCCGTCGTCCTTCAAAACCAAGGAAATTATTCCAGTGGACTTGCATCTAATACAAATAAAGCTCTAACATGGATTAGTTCGGTTAACTTAAACCTCTGTTAAAGTTGGTGAAATTGCTCAGTATTTAATTGGGTATAGCAGAAGAGGAAATCCAGCAGGTTGTTTCTGCAGCATATAGCTTAATTCTCAAGTCTGCAAACTCTCAGCCTGGTCATAGGAAATGCTTCTTGCTATGTACTTAGAAATCAGTGCAACAGAGCTTGCTTTCCGCTCATGGCTTTCATTGTAAATCGACCGAAATATTTAACAGCTTTCAGCCAAAGAAATATTTCACACCTTTATTGGAGAAGCCACTTTAACCGTTACTTGTTAGGTTGCATGAAAAAGCATAGGAAACCAACTGCCATTTGGTTTAAATGTCCCAGAATCACAGAATCGTTATGGTTGGAAAGGACCTCCAGGGTCATCAAGTCCAACCTTTCTCCTAGCATCTCTCTAACCACTACACCATATCCTCAAACACTGCATCTATTCGTTCTTTAAACCCCTCCAGGGATGGTGACTCCACCACCTCCCTGGGCAGTCTATTCCAGTGCCTAACTATCCTCTCAGTGAAGAATTTCTTCCTCCCCTAACGCAACTTGAGGCCATTTCCCATGGCAAAGCAGTGTCAAAGCTGTGGGTGTCATGGGACATGCCATACTCCTAATTCCTAGATAGGAACCCAGGTGTGATATTGGACACACTGGCCCCTTTTCTTGTGCCAGTTTCCTACATAGCTGAGAATTAGAGCTGGAAAAAACAGGGCTGGATGGTTCCTTACAGGTCACCTAGTTGTCCTTTTACCCAAGGGAAAATGAACTGTAACTATGCCATCCCTGAAACATTTTTCTTCAATATGTTCTCAAGGACAATGGGGATGGGCAGGAGTCAGCTGAGGCCTCACCTACTCTGAGCTTGTTGTGAGTATCTTCCACAGCTTTCCTGTTGGCTCACCTCTGGCTTATTCACCCCCAGGATGATTTATGTCTTTTTGCAAGAGGTTTGCTTCTCTTCATCCTGTGCTTCATTCTAACTGTACTCTTTCCTGAGCAGCGCTTCACCTTTCTTTATGTGTCTGTAAATGGCAATTATTGAAGTATGGAAGTGTATCTATTATGGTAAGGAAAACCAGAAACGTTTTTTCTGATTGTGTTGGGGTTTTTTTGCAGTTTCTTTCTGTTGTCTTTGTTGAAATGTGTTTCGACAGAGGAGGCTGGGAAAGAAGGGCAGCACTTTTTTCGTCTTGGTTTGGCTAATTCATAGCGAAGTCCTCAGCTGTACTGTTCAAAGCCATTGTCATGGCTCTTGGTTGTCTGGATAGTACAAATTAGCTGGATGAGTTGGGGCTGGATGCATCAACTGGCATGTCCCCCATGGTAGGAGGGATGTGGGAAGTGACTTAGCCTTTTACTCAGGTCTGGTCCAGCCACCCTAAGTTTGAAATAAGAGAAAGTGGCTCTTGAGGCTGGTTCAATAGATGAATAAATAATTTTAGCATTTGTAGCTAATATTTGACACGGTCCACTTGCAGTGGATCTGTGAAGATATGAAGACATGGGAACCCAGAGAAAATGATATTATTTATAGGAGAGTGGCACAGGTGGAACAGATTAACTGAGATCATGGCCACACTTTTTAACATTCAGTAGCAGATCTACATTTCAAAGGTAGTTTCTTTCTGTTTTCTCTCAGCTTAATTTCAGCAGGGCTAAACTCCTGTGTTCGGGCTGATTTGCACAGATGGATTATCTGGCAGAGCATGATACAGACTCCTGAAAGAACCAGATTATAGCTGGTTGCCATAATTCACAGCATATTTAAGGCAGTAAAATTTTGCAGCAGAGGGAACATAGAGAAGATGGGAAGCAGAAGACGTTATGCCAGGGTCATTTAAAGATCATTGAAGTCACAGGAAGGAGATGCACTCCTTTCCATAGCCTCTGAGTTGGGCTCACAGGAGACAATTTATGAGAGCCCCTGGGCATTGGGATGAGTCTGTCTCTGCAGTTTATTATATGTAGAGGGATTACAGCAAGAATGAATTTAGCAGAATCATAAGCCTCCCAAATGACTTCTTGAAATGCTGTCCTTCCCTCTTTTTTTTGCTCTTCCTCCTCTGATTTTGCAGCACATGGAGGAAGAAGCAGATGCCTTTCAGGTGAGACTGGGATGGGGTAGTGAAGGCTGATCTGCTTAATGTGCTGTGGGAAAGGAGGGTAGGTCAGGGGAGGAAAGGTGACATGAGGGAAAGTTTACCTCAGTCCTCTGTGATTGCTGCAGGCACTATCAACTTCTCCTGGTGTTCCCTGCACCTGTGAAAAGAGTGAAAAAGATAATTTCTCCAGGCCTTTTGGACCCATGAGTCTGGCTAAGGCCTTGAGAAATACGGTTCCACAGGGGTCACTCCAGCTTCTTCAGCAAGATAGTAAAAATGAGACATAATTGTCCAGCATTCAGGGCAGGACTCAGTTTGAGATTACAAAAACTAAACGTAGGGGACCGAGAGCTTTAGTGCCGAGGATCCCTTCATGGGTAATGGCATCCTAGCTGAGACACCTCTGGGGTAGAGAGAGCTGCTCAGTGGGCGGGCACTAGAGACCTGCATGCCTGGTTGGGTGTCTGCACGCAGTGTTATTTAAGCTGCCTGACCTCCAGCAGGCCACGGTCCCTTGTAGGTCATGGAGGTGTCTGCCCAGCCATATGTGGACGTCTTGGGTGTCCCATGACATCCCGAACAGCACTGAATCCTCATGTGTGGGAAACTGAATCAAGGAGTAGGTAAATATGTCAAGGTAAACTGAATTATTTTCTGAGGCCTGCTGGCTGCACTTGCTTGGGATTCTATCCAGTTGTCTGCACATAGGTGCCTAGTGCTGATCAAGGTGTCCTTGAGTATCCAAGACATCCATGTGGGTTGGTGCATGTGGCACAGGACCTATAGGAGACTAATGTCCTCCGTAGCAGCAGTGGGGGTCCATGTCAGATGGCACTCAACACCTGTCTGGACAGAGTCCTATTTCTCCACTGACCCCAGAGGGCCGTAGGTGCCTAACTCACATGCAGACATCTCTAAGTACATGCCTAAATGTACGTAGATAGTCTGCAACTGCTTGCTACCCTGGGTTAACTACCACTACCTCCTTATGTAACCATACCTTCAGATAGGGGCATCAACTGGTAAACCCAGGGGGCACTTTCACCACAGGAACCCTGTGGTTACTGCAGAGTAAATCCTCACATCTGAACAAAGGAGGCAAAAATAATAGAATTATGGACTAGAACTTTTATTCTTTATTTGTGCAAACCAAATGTCAGGGTTGTTGGTAGTCCTGGTGAAGAGCATTACTTTGCATTGAATAATTATTTAATACCGTGTAATCATGCTAAGATATTGTGGTCATTTCCCAAGAACTAATCTCTAACCACAGAGGATGATAAACTGACTAACATCCATTGATTTGTTTGTGACAGTATTTAGGAAGTAGAAGTTATTAAAGCACTGTTTTGATCAGCATGTCTTCACTGGTTATATATCTCATCTATCTTGTTAGGTTGATTGCCTTCTAGATTATTAACTCTGAAACTTGGCTTCTTTTAACAAAGAGTTATTTCTGAATCTGGTATTTCCATTACGCTGTTAATTCTGTCTGGTTTTTTGCACATGTGCTAGTTACAGCTGAAAAGTCAGTGTTGGCAACATGATATTATGTGAAGTGCTGAATATAGGAGATGAGGTACCCAAAACTGCTGACTGATTAGTGGCAGACACCCCTCGTACACTGCTGTCGTGATTTAACCCCAGCCAGCAACTAGGCACCACATAGCTGCTCACTCCCTCCTCCCTGTCCCAGCGTGGTGGGGAGGAGAATTGGAAAGCAACAAGAAAAACTCATGAGATGACATGAGAACAGTTTAATAACTAAAATAAAATAAAATGTAGTAACAATAACAAAATATGATTCTAATAATCATCGTAATGAAAAGGAATATAACAAAAAGATAAAAGACCCAAGAAAAGGACAAGTGATGCACAATGCAATTGCTCACTGCCCGCTGACCGATGCCCGAGCAATGATCCCCCTACTCCTGGCCAGCTTCCCCCATTTATATACCGGGCATGACATTCTATGGTATGGAATGGCTGTCCTAGCCATGCTCCCTCCCATCTTCTTGTGCGTCTGCACGCTAACAAAACATGGGAAGTTGGAAAGACTTGATTCCTTAGCAGCGACTAAAACCATCAGTATATTATCACCATTTGTCTCATGCTGAATCCAAAACACAGCATTATTCTATCTACTAAGAAGTGAGCTACTAAGAAGGGAAAATGAGCTCTGTCTCAGCTGAAACAAGGATGGGTCTTGAAAGACTCCAGAGGAGACCGACAACCTCTCTAGGCAGCCTGTTCCAGTGCTCTATCACCCTCACAGTAAGTGTCTCCTCATGTTGAGGTGGAACTTCCTGTGTTCCAGTTTGTGCCCATTTCCCCTCATCCTAACACTGGGCACCACTGAAAAGAGACTGACTGCTCCATCTTCCTGACACCCACCCTTCAGATATTTATAAACATTGATCAGATACCCTCTCAGCCTTCTCTTCTCCAGGCTAAACAGTCCCAGGGATTTCAGTCTTTCCTCATATGAGAGGTGTTCCAGTCCCTTCATCATCCTCATAGCCCTTTGTTGGACTCTCTCCAGTAGTTCCCTGTCATCCTTGAACTGGGGAGCGCAGAACTGGACACTATATTCTGGATGTAGCCTTACCAGGGCAGGACAGAGGGGGAGGAGAGGAGACCCTCCCTTGGCCTGCTGGTCACGCTTTTCTTAATGCAGCCCAGGACACCATTGGCCTTCTTCACCACAAGGGCACATTGCTGTCTCATGGAGAACTTGTTGTCCAGCAGAACTCCCAGGTCCTTCTCCACAGAGCTGCTTTCCAGCAGGTCAACACCTAACCTGTACTGGTGGATTGGGTTATTCCTCCCCAGTTGCAGGACCTTACACTTGCCATTGATGAACTTCATGAGGTTTCCCTCAGTCCAGGACAACTGCAAACATACTGGACAAATCAATGTCACCAGGGTGCAATGTCACCCGAGACATTTTCTCCACACCTCCAAGACCCTGTCTGTGTCTGTACGTGTGGAGCACTGAAGTCATGGCAAGCAGACTTCACTTCCCCTAACTTCAGTCATCTAGAAGTAAGGTTCAGACTAAGCTTATGAAGTAACCTCAGCCAATGGCCAGAGAGGCAAAGAAAGGCATTTCAAAGGGTGATTCGCTTCCCCTATTGATTAGAGAGGGAACTTAATAATTAGTTGAAGCTGAATACTTAACTTTTAGACAGCTGAAGTTGTGTGACATGAATACCTCCAAAGTCTGAAATCTGTAGGAACATCTGCAACAACTCGGGAGACTTTTACTCTGTACTTAGCAAATTGCTGCATCTGCTGTGATTTTAAGTAAAGGCCTATTGTCAGTAAAATTGAGGCTTCAGTAATAAGCCTGACATTTAAAATTGTGTTAATGAATTGAAAGACCTGGAGAGACCATTTAAAATTACACGTCTTTCTATCTGTGCACTGAGTATATAATGCTAGTCTGCTACTAATTTCTGTGTAGTTTAGCAGGGTACTCAGCCTATTATCTTACTCATTTCATCTGGAGCAGAATTCAAGACTGACAAGTACCACAGTGCGTATCATTATCAATCACTGCCACTCTTTCTGCAGTTGCCTTAATTGTACTTCATTACTTGTATCAATATCTTGTATTCCTGGGCTTTAAATAAAATGACGTTAGTTTTAAAGGTGCTAGAGAGGCTAGTTTGGAATTTGGCATCTCTGGAGACTGTTCAAGAGGGAAAACAGATTGCCAAATGCAGAAAGCTTGCAATTTTTTCTTCTATCTGATATTAACTTTTCTCTTAGTGTGATTTTAACATTTGTTTTCCAGTCCAATAAATCATATGTAATGAATTGTATTTTGATCATCACCTCTGATTCTGGAGATTTTAGACTGAGGTTCAAATCGCCTAAAGGGACCTTGTTTTTCAGTCATATGAGCCTATAGCTTCTTTTCGATGCCCCCAAGGACCTTAATTTTCCACTTTGGGTTCCCTTTACAAATCTACAGTCATTGGTTTAAATAAGAAATAACAGAAGTACTAAGAAATAAGCAGCTGTCACCAACTGTGCCCTACATTTCATTATGGTTACAAAGCATTTTAGGAGTCTTTGGAATGTTCAAATACTAAAATGCAAATCTTGCCCAGTACCTTTCAAAGCTGACAAATCATTTGGGACATTATTTCTTAACTACACACCTTGAGACCTTGACTAAAATTGCTGGATTTGACAAATGTGCCAACTCCCAACCTCTAAAAAGCAATTCCTTTCACTCAGTTGAATTAAAATTCCAGAAACATTGACTGCTAAATGGACTGATCTTATGTTTAGGAGGAAAAAGGCTTGCTTCTTCCTTCCCATACTATTGTTTTCTATCAATCAGATTAATCAGCAATCTTGGCTTAGATGGAGATTTTCTGTACAAGTTCTCTTTGGACCCTTGAACATTAAATTTGGCTCTGGCAAGCAACACCAATAAGAATTTCAAGGTTTGTTTTTATATTTGTCCCTTCTATTTGGTGCCAAAAAGTCTTTTATTGCAGAATTATTTCTCAACTCCATTCCTTTTAATGTTTGCAGTATCTCCTGCCCATTTCCCCCTCGCTTCCCAATTGAAGGGGCATAATTTTGCACTTACGATCAACGACAAAAGTAATTCCAGTTTTCGAAATGCCGTGTTAAGAAATCTGATTATCTCAAAACAGAAGCAACAGCAGGCTCATCTTCACAAAGTATGTGTTATCAAGTTCAGAGAATAGAGTTGTGATATTAAGGCAAGGCCACTTATGATATAATCTCATGTCCAGGTCTTAAGATTTTCATCAATGAGATTAAGAAGTCATGCAGGAGCGCCTGCATTTGGAAAAACATACAGCCTATAACAGTTTCTTCTTATTTTGATGTGTCAGTCTGCCAGACATTGCAGTGAGCACAGCCCTTGGAAGCACATGTGCAGGAATTGATTCATTGACTCACCAAATGAAATTGTGCTTTAAGCATTAGACTGACAGCTGCTGAGCAATTAAAAGAAGCGCCCGTCCTCAAATGCTGGTAGAAAGAATATAGCCAACACCTTTAGAAATGTACCATTACAGCACACTCTGAGACAGGTTTCAGTCCCTTGCGCTTATTATTAGCAAGTTTGAAAGTGTAGGAAGGCTTTGATCAAACCAGTCCTGTCCTTTGACATTGCCCCAGAATGGCAGACAGGAACTCTTGAAGAAAAATGAAACAACTTTCCTCCCTGCTTTGGGCCACAGTGAATGGGAGTGTAATTGCCATTCCCACCTCGTTTTCAGCAATTTTCTGTTTGTAATAATGAGACTTTTTTTTGTTGTTGTTGTTGTTTAATCACAAATGAGCCAATATTGCAAAGAGACAGTTGCTTTTAGTCTTACCTTTTGTATGAGTAGGAGCCAGACTGTTGCTGCCGACATCAGTGCTCAGCTGCCCACTGAGCCTGGTGTCCTGCACTGGCACGTAAGCGTGAGCCCCAGCATCGCCTGGGGGTGATGACTGCTCCTCTAGCAGTCACCCACCAGAGACACTCCTGCAGCTTTTTTGTTGTTGGAGACTTCAATCATGGGGATGAACTTCCCAAACTCAACACATCCTGGCAGCAATTTGACAAGGTAGTGGGTTTGTCTGCCCAGGCTGGCAAGCTGGTAACAACAGAAGAGGAGAAGGCTGAGGTACCCAACAACTTTTTTGCATCTGTTTTCATTGTCAGCCTCTCTTCCTATACCTCCTGAGTTGATGGACTGCAAGACAGGGACCAAGGGAGCAAAGTCCCTCTCACCATAAGAGAAGATCAGGTTTATGACCACCTGAGGAACCTGAACATACGTAAGTCTGTGGGACCTGACAATTTGCATCTCAGAGTGCCAAGAGAATTGGCTCATGTAGTTGCCAAGCCACTCTCCATAATATTTCAAAAGTCATGGCAGTTGGGTGAAGTCCCTGGTGACTGGAAAAGGGGAAACATTGCACCTACTTTTAGAAAGGGTAGAAAGGAGGACCTTAGGAATTACTGACCTATCAGCCTCACCTGTGTGCCTGGGAAGATCATGGATACTAGAAGCTATGCTAAGGCACATGGAGGACAGGGAGATGATTCGAGACAGTTAGCATGGCTTCAAGTCAAGAAAACATGGCAAGTCTTTCCTGACCAACCTAGTGGTCTTCTGTGATGGAGTGGCTACATCAGTGAACAACAGAAGAGCTATGGATATTGTCAGTCTGGACTTCTGTTAGGCCTTTG
>VZZY01010143.1:14713-110326 GCA_013400335.1 Eurystomus gularis | reverse complement strand
CATTATCATGCTTACTGCTCATCCTTTTAGATAAGGCTGGTCTCGTTTTATTAGGAACACAGTGTAGTTTGATTCTTTATAGATTAAAGCAGATCATTAAATAGAAATCTCTTGGAAGTCCTCCGTCTCATCATAGGCTGTATTCAAGCGTCATTTTCACTGTGACAGTGATTTTTTGCTGTATTTTGAGGGTAAAACTCTCACTGTGCCCTTTTCGTATGTGTTTAGGGAATATTTTCTTTATTAATGCTTTTCAGAGCCATCAACAAAGCATAAAAGTACCATTGTTTAATGCTGTGTTCTTTAGAGTCTCAGAGTAGGATTATGCATGCTGTTTGATTCAAACTAATTAACAACACTATGCAATCAGTGTGTATATTTTTTAAATGATATAATAGTGATTGAGTTGTATGTACATTTTATGTTTGAAAGACTGAGGAAAGTTTTGTGATTGAAATCTGGTCTCTAGGCATGATAAGAACCCAAACGTATGCCTAGAAACAGGGTCCGTTAAGAAAATGGACACAAGGGCAGTGAGGAAATGCAGTCTCATGACTGACAGCAAGGAGGGAAACTTTCAAAAAGATGTTTTAAAATCTCTTTTATGAAAAATACATATGGGAACTTAATATAAAGTTCATATATTCTACAAATAATTTATTTTGTCTCACTGTGAGTGAGGAAAAAGGTGCTAATAGAAAAAAACTGAGAAATTTAATTCTTTATCTTTTAATTGCAAATTAAATTTGGGAGCTTCATAAACTTCTTACGTAATGACATATCTTTCTGTGTAATTTAAGCATGTCTGTTTTGTGAATGTGAGACCCAATTAGCTATTGAATAAAATGTTCTGCAGCAGAGTTTTGTTGCATACAGCTTTTTAATGATGATAATAGAGTTTCTGTTAAAAAGTTTGGATAATGATTCTATGAAGTATACTGATACAAAGAGAAAAGGATCAGTTGTGGGGCTTAGTTACAATTTTTAGTGTTCCAATATGGACTCCATATTTTTTTTTATTCTCATACATAGTGATAGCACCATGTTTGCAGCTACAAATTGTCAATTTCCAGTCCTGAAATAGTGAATTTCCAGAAGATCAGTGAACTGTGTGAAATTTCTAGTTGGAATAGGCTGAGACCCAGGGCAGTGATTTCTTTGCTCAGCACACGCACATGGGTGGTTACAGACCCAACCTGAAGAGAAGGGCTGCAAGTGCCATGAAAACTTGTATTAGTGAGGTAGAGGAAGCTCTGGACAACATGCTCCTTTCCACAACCCTGTTTATCTAGGTAAAACCCACTCAATTATCTTAGCTATAGTTTTCTATGTATAGAATAAGGTTGAGAGCAGAAGGTCTGAGGTAGAAAATGTCATTTAGTATGAGGACAAATTTGCAGCTGTTTTCAAGGCTTGTAAAATAACACAACCCTGAACCTATCTCTGTTTGATAAGAAAAAATCAAGAAAATGATATAGTAAAGAGAAATATTTCAGTGGAAGTTTTCCTTTGTTTTCTAAGTGTCAGCTGTCTGAAGCTGCTCAAAACCGCAGTTTTGGATATAAGAATTATAATGTGGAACTGTGGAGTCCAAGACAGATAAGTGTTGTCATTTAGCATCCTTCAAGGCCTACCCTGCACCCGTTATTTTCAAAGTATGCCCTTCTCTACCAAGAAATTTTATATGGACAGGATTTCAAGGAAAGAGGCAATTTTCTAGGATTTCTGGACAAACGTCTCTGTGTCTATGTCTGTGTGCATGTATGTGCATAGACCAGCTAACCAGCTTTTTGCACAGATATTTGTCTGGGAAATGTGTCAGCCTTGCACACGACTCTGCTATTCATCACTTCATAGCACAAGTGCCACCTCTGAGTACCTGTTTCAAGGATGAGAAGCATACTGTGTCCTACGAACCTTGAAAACTGAGGGGAGTTTTCTTGCCTGCTGTTTCAGATCCCTTATCTACAGCAGTATTTGTTAATCAAGTGCCTCTTCCTCCACACAACAGCAGTTTTCTGAATTCATAAGTGCCGAACAGATTTGTCTGAAATGTGCAGGTTTGCATTGTACCCTAATGACTTTATTCTCACTCTTTAACCATTTAACCATAACTTTAGTTAAATGTCAGATATTAAAAACATCCAAAGAGATCATCCATTCAGAACAAAAGCCACATTTTGTCATGAAGACATTACTGGCAGAGATTTTTTTTTAACCTACTGTGCTGTTTAACCAGTAATATTTTCTTTAAAAGGGTCTATCCATATGAATTACACCTCTGTATCTGAAGGTCTACTGTATAAATTTTAAATGCAGTATTAACTGACTTGATCTTCTGCATTGTACTTTCAGGTTCGTATTTTTACTTATCTGATTGGAAGAGAAGCTGCTTTTGCTGATAACCTGAAGTGGATGGCCTGTGCTAACAAAGGTTAGTTCACCTTCAACTCTAAAATCCCTCTCTATTATTGTGCCTTCCTGCATATCTGACCCTTCCTCAGATATGGTGTCGCTGACAGCTAACCAGAGAGCAGGGGTTGTTCTTTTCCAGGGAAGGAAATGACCGCTTTATCTTGTAGCATGCAAGTTAAAAAGCAAAAAAAAAAACCATTTTGAAATGTATTTTTTTTTCTTAAAATATTTATGAAGCTTTTAAACTATATGATCTTAAATTCTTGTTCAGAGAACAAACATTAGTTTCAAGGCATTTATTCCATTATAGCTGTTATTACTCAGAGTTAGTTTGGTTCCTAAGAACATTGGGTACAAGTCCTGTTGAGTTAGGCACGATATGTAAAACACCAGACATCCTGTCCCTTGAGGAACTGATGGTGTAATTGAAAAAATCTTTTTATAGCCTTTAAGGAAAGAGCATTGAAACATGTAAGATGCTGAGATGCTACAATAAAAGGATTGACTAATATAAGTAAGAATGATTCAGAAAAAAAACCAAAGCCCCTAATTAATCTTCAAGTTTTTCTTTTCCATTCCTGTTGGAAAAAAAAAGTATTCTTTTTTTTCCCTGTGGTGCCACATTACATTATGATGAATTGCATCAGGTGCTATCCATTTAGTCATTATTTCTTTAACTACTGTTATGTCCAGCTGATGGAAATTACTCAGTTTGAAGTCTTGTCTTAATCAGCTAATATTACACCATAATTTAGTTTAAATAATAGTATAAAAACCCTTTGAAGCATCTTTTTTGAAGACAATTTAATCAACAAAATCTTTTAGCTTTTTAGCCCAGCTCTACAGATTCATAAAGATCTAAGTACAGCAACTCAGAAATTAGGACCAGGCAATACAGACTGCTTTAGGAGATCATCTGGTCCACGTCTTCCTTATTCCCAGAGGGGGAAAAGTGGTCACCTTTGTCATTCTTCAGAACTACTTTGTTCTTTTCAGAGCCATGCTGCTTTGAGTCAGAATCTTACTCATATGAATCAACTAAACAGCTTAATGACCGTTCCTTCTAGATTTTTTTTTCTCTCACTTTAATGGTTACAATACCTGCTCTCTGCTAGCTCACAATGCAGAAATATTCTACCTGTAATTAAATACTTTTTTTTCTAGTTTTGAAAATCACAATTGGAAGCAGCGTAAGTCATTATGTCAGACAGTATGGATTTAGGTATTTTCCTTACAGTTTTCAGCTACAGCTTGTCCGTTTTCTTTTAGTGAAATGAAGGGCCACAGCCCAACCCGAGGAGTGTAGTAAAGCTGGTCTGAAGGTTGGCTAAATGGCTGGACTGCAGTTTACTACTTGCATGGGTGGGCCAAAGTGTGGTGTTGTCACTGAGGGTCAATGACCCTAAAATCAATTTTCCTTGCAGTGATTTTCCCCTTGGAAGCACAACGTAGATGAAGGCTGTTTGCAGGGTTTCCAGCTGACTGGACTATGGACAGCAGCCCTTTCCTTCAGAATGGGTCCCACGGGAAATTTACACCACCTTGCATAACTTCTTTAGCTTCTAGATACTGATGTTTAGGCCTTGAAAAACCTCAAGCATGTTTTTCTGTAACATTTTTCTATATAAGTAGGACATATCTAGAGGGAGTTGTCTTAATGAAGCAAAATACCAAACCATTTAAAATACATTAAAACATTCAAGAATCGCAAAGTCCCTACAGAGCGGTTTGTGAAATTTGCAGTGATTTACACTTCTGTGTCATAAGGAAGTGCACATAAAGGAAAGGCATAAAGATTTACTAAGATTCTGAAGTGAACAAAGGTAGAAGTTTCACAGCGCTTAGCGGACACGTGCCAGATTTTACAATAAGCAGGCACTACGTTTCCCTCAGCCGTCACTTCCAGCAGAAGGCTGTAAAAATAAAGAAGGGAATTAATGCATTACTAACAAAACAGGCAGGATTAAACATTTGGTTTTTTTACAGTAAAATTCTCTTTTGCATTAGTGATTTGACAGGTTCTGCTTGTTTTGTTTTTTCTTCATTTTAATAACGGCTCATCACTGAGGTTGGCCTATCGTAAAACGGACAAAGGAGAGGATTCATCAGTATAAAGGAGCAGGGGCTGAGAAAGCAACGTAGAGAAAAATGCTTTGTGCATCAGCGGTCTGATCGCAGCTCTAAGTGCCAGCAGAGGACAGATCAGCCTCGAGGCAAAGCGTGCCCCAGCTGTAGCAGTTTATAGACTATTGTATTAGCTGAGGAGACCTGCGTACAGGAAGCCCCAGCCATCTCCATTCCCATTATTAGCCTGACCCCAGCACCTTGCACGCTGGGCTCTTGTGGGGGGTGGCAGGCAGCCAGTTACAGATACTCTTCACCTGCTTGAGAGGCCTCCAAGGTGGGGGGGCCGGGGGAGTATTCCCTGTGGGAGCTTTACAGCTGCAGTGAAACAATGAATTCCCTCTGTACTCCCTACCCAAAGAGGATTTTTTAAGTCTGGTATTTTATTAGTTGCAAGAATATTGCACTTATTTTGCACAGTGGCCAGAAAATGAAAAGTACTGCACTCCATGTAAACATTCATTGGAGGCCTTGTGGAAAGTTATGAGTCTAACGGTGGACATTTTAGAGAAAAAACAGCCACCCAAAAGCACTGCAAGGACTGTGATATGGACAGGCCCCACTTGCAGAGCACAAGTGTCTGTCTTTAACCACATTATGACACATATCTCATGCCTGTCATTACCAAATCTTACCCATTTCCTTCATGAATTTTTTCCTGCTGGGGAGGAAAAGAAAGTAGCGTTGACTGTAAGGGGCTTCTAAGGTGCCATAATTCACGCACCGGGGAGCTGAGAAGCAGGTGTTAGAATAAAAAAAATTAAGCTGCTATTGCTTACATGGTCTGAGCAGCTGGGCTCAGGAACTTCAGAACATGTCTTTAGCTGATGATTAAGCCTTGGTATAGGAAAAGTAAGGTTTTTGAATCCATGGGGGGGTACCTCTGATCTCTGGAGAAGAGAGATAAATTTAGCAGTGTAGGAAGCTAACTCTTGTGAGGTTTGACATTTGTTACACATAGCTACAAACACAAGAATTCTCAAAAAGTCCAAATATACAGTGAAAATGAACTGAGAGAGTGTTCCTAGTGCTGTTCCTAGCTTATAATAAAGTAACTTTTGGTAGAGTTTTCCCAATAGGAGAAGATTGAAAAATAAATATTAGAGTAAGCATTAAAAATATGGGAAATATAATTCATGTAGCTTTTGCAATTCCTTTCACTTTGTTATAAAGAAAGCTAAAACTAAAGGAGAAGAAATTCTAGTAGAAACTAAGTAAATAGATGAACCATAAATTTGCAGAAGTTCACATTACGTGAGTTATGGAAACTGTAAAACTATTACGGATTTTTCTAATGTGAGCTACAAAAGCACAAACCGTATTATCAGGAGATTAAACGGACAAAATCTTCGATGCGAGAAAGGAACTCTTCCCAGAAACTGCAAATGAAACCCACCCCTGAGATCACATTGTAAAAAACCTCAACAGAACCCATATGGTTGTGTCTTGTGACACCATCTTCATCTCAGTCTCGTCTTTTACCTATCTTTAGCAGCATTTTTTACATTTCACTAAACTCAGTTATTTGAAGCAACCTGATTAAAAGGAATAAAGTCTCTAACATACTTCCTTTCAACGTTTCATCTGTTGCAACCTCATGTAGGAATAAATCTGTGAAACAGATATGATTAAAAAAATAGGGTCTTTTCACACCAGTTAGTTTTCTTCTACTCCCTGACTTCTTTAGCTGTCGTACTGGCTGGGCAAGGAGCACTGCATGGCTCGCCTGCAACTGCCATCTGGCTGCTTCTGAACAGCAAGCTCAATGTCACTTCTTGCAGTCTCAGGGTAGTCACAAATCCCCAGTCGCCTTTGAAACCTTTCTTTGCTAAATTTATATGAAATTGATTCAGATTTATTCAGTAGCTCTTTTCGTCTTAGAACAATCAGTTTTTAGCCTGATTTCCTATTGCGCGGTTTATAGCTATGCTTTGCGAGGACTACAACAAGAAATAAATACTTTGTCACGTGCTGCCTGGAGAGTTCTGTGTGAGTTGTGATAGGGCAGCATGTGTTCTCAGCAATATTACAAAGAGAAATACCTCATGTTATACACATCCATATGAAGAATAGTTGCAAAGAAGTGTTTAAGTGTCTCTGCTCGTGTTGGCTGTACCTGACCCAGATGGATCTCTTCTAACTGAAGGAAAAGAAAAGAAAGTGTTCAGTGTTATCAGTGTTTTGTAACAGGTATAACCTGCATGGCACAACACTGAAGTGTTTCAGGCTGAGATCTGTTTTCTGCTTCTGTTTCTTTTATTTTTTTTTCATCTGAGTAATCTAGCATTGCACTTGAAAAACTGACATAAAAGGATTTCAGGAGGCAATCAGAATGCATGCTTATTTTACAGCAAGATATTCTTTATCTCAAAGGTAATTTTTTAGGCTGTGATTAAAGAATCTTCCAGGCATAGACATCCATGAGCTTCTTAAGTGAGTCTTTAGAGTGTTGATTTTAATGAAGTATGACATTAAAAAGTGTTAACTGATTGTGATTTCAACCTGTAGGGGTAAGAAAATACTGCTTCATTAAAAAAGACCTTTCTATCACCTTAAATACATTACAATTTTTTTCAAGTAGTTAATCTCCTCTGACTTTTCATGCATTATTTAATACACTTTTACATATATATTAACTGTTTAGGTGCAGATGTTGTCCTGTTGTTCACTGTACATTTCTCAGTGAAAGCAGATCTCTGCTTTGATTGTAATTTTGCACACTGTTGTAAAAGAAGTGCAAGTACTGGCATATCATGCACTGAAAAGTGCATAAGCCCAATGCAACAAATAGTATTGGAGTAGTGATGTAAGATTGCCTAGAAAACACTTAAAACAGTGGAAAAGTCTTTTCTTTGAGGACAACTTTCTGTAATGAGACATACCGAAATCCAGGCGCCTTGAACTGCTTTAGAAAAACGTAGGTCATTACCTGTAAAATGGGTGATCCGCACCATTCTGAAGTATTTTGCATCCTTGATTAAAAACAGTATAAACCACAGTGTGTATGTATATATACATGTATGTATATAAAAATTATATATTCATATACGATTATATAATTATATACAAAATATAGATGAAACAATAGAATGTATAATATAATTATTTATATTTATCTATAAATATAAATTACGAGGTTCTCTATGTGAATAGCTCATATTGGCTTCTTTTGACTAGGTATTGACATTTACACCAAATTAAAAGGGCCAGATAGTAAAGTGTTCCTTATTACTCAGAGGAGGGACAAACCCATACTTGTGAGACTCAGCAGTCCAAAAATTGGAGCAGGCAGCATTTCAGAAAGCATAATGTGCATATTGGTTTTTTCCCATTTTATAAACAATTAATGAAACTACACTACAATTTTTCTTTCACCATATACATATAATTCCACTTTCTCAAGTATAGATTTCCGAATTAAAATTACAAAAATAATTTTTCAGTATGGCTGAAAAAGCTTTCAGAATCTTTGACAAAGAGCCCTGTTTTGAACCAAGACTTAAACCTCGATAGTATACGTGGTAGTCACTTAACATCTTCACACGATATGGGACTTAATAGAAAAAAAATAAATACGAAATAAAATTCCTTAAGCAGATTATTGAATATTTGAACTGTATGAAAAATATATTGTGTGTATAAATACTATACTAGAAATCATAGTATCATCACATGAGTTTTGCAAAGAAACCCTCTATTACCTCTGCTTTTTCTGAAGTTCAAAATATGCATTAAGCTCCTGTTATGACTCATTTTGTTTCACAGATTTCTGCTATACAGTCTGTTCTTACACATCTTAATACATACATAGATGAAATGTACGAAGAAACCTCAGTTCTGTAGTGCGTGAGTTGTTGGCAGGTGCATTGAATCAGAAATTCATTCAGACTGCAGAGCACCCTTGCAGTCTTGCCAAAATTGGCCTTGCCTACAATAAACGCAGCTCAAAAGTTCTTTGCAGCTGCCATGTTTTCTGCTGAAACTTAATATTCCAGCTCCACACAAGTTGTGATCTTGTCAAAAGACTAAAATTGTAGCAAGGTCTCTTTCCTGAAAATTCCATATTGGTCTTTTCTTATTAAAGGAAAGTATATGAAGGGGAAGTGATGCATTTAAATAAGGCCTGATGAAATGATAGCCTTGAAATTTGTCCGTCCTTCATCACCCTTACATGATGTGGGCTCCAGATGCCAAGTTTGTGATGTATAAAGATACTTGACACCTAAGCACTGAAAAGGAAGCGATGACAGCTCAAATAGCTGTGGCCTCTGCTGTTCTCGGTGCTTTCAGGCTGTAGGAGATGTTTTAAAAGATTAACAAAGCTGTGATCACCAAGCCAAGCAATTCTAGTTGTAGTCTAAATTTTCTGTGACCTGCCGTTTGTAAATAACATATTGCTATTATCTGAAGTTTAGTCACATTCTGTAAGGATGAGCATTTTAAAGCATATGCTGCTACTGTTCTGTTACTGTAGTTCCAGTGTGTAAAGTTTCTTGAAACTGGACAAACTGGATGAGACACTGTTCAGCAAAGTTAATTCCAGTTCTAACTTTTAAAGTATGCACAGTTAAAAAAAAAAACCAAAAAAACCAAAACCAAACAAAACAACCCAAACTTCTTTGCCATTAAACAACGAATGTTTTCTGGAAATAGAGTTCAGGACTGGCAGTGCAGTGGTTCATAGCAATATTGGGAACGCAGTCCTTCAAGACTGGCCAAAGGTTTTACGGGCTTCTGTTTTCACCAGTTATTACTGTTGGAGGCTGCATCTTACAAAAAAATTATTTTATTTTGTTTTTTTTTTTATTTTGCATTTCTCCTTTGGAAATACACAAGCAGAAAACATGACAGAAATAAAATACATTGCACTCCTTGTTATAATCTTCCTTAATTCGTTCTGGCTGGTTTATAACCTGGAATTGTGTGTTTTCACAGGGTTTTTTACTCAGATCTCTACCTTAGCTGATGTTCAAGAGAATGTCATGGAATATCTTCATGTTCTTAGCCGGCCAAAGGTTATTGACCAAGAGCACGATGTAGTATGGACGGAAGCATACATTGACAGCACTGTAAGTCCGCATGATAAAGCATTTAATGTAGGTTTACTGCATATGATGAAGCAAAACTGTTGTGGTAGAAACGCTAACTGTGCTGTTAGTTGCTAGAATGTGCCCATTTGGCGTAAGAATCAGGACTTGCTATCTTTGTTAGAACTAAATAATTCAAAATGACTGAACTCCAGCAGATGTTTATATGTTGTAAATTACATAGAAAACAATGAAACAAACATGAGTAACAGCATACATGGAAAGCTGCCCAGCAGAAAAAGTTCTTGTTGACAAAAGGCTGAAGATGAGCCAGCGTGTGCCCAGGTGGCCAAGAAGGCCAACAGCATCCGGGCTTGTATCAGCACTAGTGTGGTCAGCAGGACTAGGGAAGTGATCATCCCCTTGTACTAGGCGCTGGTGAGGCCGCACCTCAAATACTTGGTTCAGTTTTGGGCCCCTCACTCTAAGATGGATGTTGAGGTGCTGGAGCATGTCCAAAGAAGGGCAACGAGGCTGGTGAATGGTCTAGAGCACAAGTCTTGTGAGAAGTGGCTGATGGAACTGGGGTTATTTAGCCTGGAGAAAAGGGGGCTCAGGGGAGACCTTCTTGCTCCCTACAACTCCCTGAAAGGTCACTTCTCCCAGATAACATGTTATAGGACAAGAGGAAATGGCCTCCAGTTGCACCAGGGGAGGTTTAGGTTGGAAATTAGGAAAACTTTCTTCACAGAAAGGGTCATTGAGTGTTGGAACAGGCTGCCCAGGGAAGTGGTAGAGTCACCATCCCCAGAGGGATTTAAAAGATGTGTAGGTGTGGTGCTGAGGGACATGGTGTAGTGGTGACCTGACAGTGCTGGGTTAACAGTTGGACTTGATCATCTTAAAGGTCTCTTCCAACCAAAAGCATTCTATGATTCTATCATTTTAAAATTTATGATCTCCAAATATACATTTATTAGTCAAAAACGGCCATTGAACAGAAATTCATTAGATGGAGTAACTGTTTTTTATATATGTTTTAAGATATGTCAATTAATATGTCAGTATAAAAGCATAGACTGACAGGAATCAATGTTTTTGGTATATAAAGGTGGGTCAACACCTAAGGGTCAACCATGATGTCTTGGGGAAGAATAATGAGAAGATTCTGCCTTTAAAGTAGGTTGAAGGAGTGATATGCTAACAAAATTGTGAAAAAATGTCCAATTTTAATTTGACATCCTTGTGAAACATTTGAGTTGAAGCATAACTTTGTTACGCAGAGACTAAGCACCCATGGTACTTGCAGTACTTCATTAGGTTTGCAGATACAGGCTGTTCATTTTCATGGGTTGGTCTGAAATAGCTTTTTATCTATCTGTTTTTATCTTTTATCTTTTTTATCTATTTAGTTGACCCAATTAAAATATTTTAACTTGTATATTATCTGCAGAACAAGAGTTTGTAGCAAATATCCATCATTTAGTACAAGTGATGCCAAGTATTCAGTATAATGAATAGAAGATGATGGGCAACCGGTGTCAAAGCTGTTTCACTCTTTCCTTTTTAAATTTCTGCTTTCATGAAGATGGGGCAAGGTGGGAGAATCTCATCAGCTTTATTTTGATATCTGAGGCTTTGTTTGGTTTTGAGTCTGTCATGCTTCTAGAAGGTTTAGTTTTAAATCAATACAAAAATATCATAGGGGAAAAAACCCACCTTGGGAATAAAATTTTGCTTCATTTTTACATTTTCTTAGGTCTTTCCTTCAGTTGTTGGTGTGGGTAATGTAAAATAGTTACTAAAAGTCTAGTTTTGAAGGAGAAACAAAAAGCTGTTTGGAAGTACTGCTTTGGAGGGAATTGATATATCTCTGTGGGTTTTTTAAAGAACATATCCAGTCTCCTCCTTGTTCTTTTTTTTTTCTTTAATTGAAACATAAGGATGAGACAAACAGAAACTACCTGTTATTGCTGTCCCTTCAAGGCATCCCATGAAATGAGGAGATGGGAAACCTAGTTCTTACTCACTTGATTGTATATGCTTTAAGTTATTAGTGTGTGTATATGTTGAAGGGAGTTTGTTTATTTGCTAGAGAGAGTAGCAGGAAGAGAGCCTTATAAGTGGCTTTATAGTGCAACCCTCCTCCTAGTCCTTTTCTTTCTCAACACCAAGTCCTCCCCTTTACCTACCAACAAAGTACAAAATGCTGTTTCAGAATTAATTTTACACTTTATTCTCTCTTTCATCTGTTAATATGAATTTCTTTGATCACTGCAGGGAGAAAAATATTCGGAAAAGTTAGTCTAACTTTCAGTGATTCTCTGGTAGGTTATGGAAAGGCTAAGGAAAAGGAAGAACTAATGTGTGAAATACTAAGTGAATACAGCAGGGGTGAGTAAATGCAAGTGAGTGTAAGAACACTAGAGGGAGTGTAGAGAAGGAATCTTGAGAAAACAGGAAGATAAAAAACAATGGAGCTGTTATATTCTTGGCTAAAGAATGTTTAAATCCAAACAAAAGATGTTTTACTGCAGTCAAGTAAAACGCTTCCAGGTTCTTTCCTTTCTCTTCTTTTCTCAGTCTCCTGACTAAGGCTAATTAATGTCACTCTGCACACGTACATGTTTGTGCATATATATACACACGCGTACATACACATGCACTCACATACATACTCACATGCATACATGTATTTTTAAGCGTCTGAAAACTCCACTTGGGACCCTAATGGGTTGAATGCTATAAGAAAAGATTTAAAAACAGAATACCATGATCTGCTTTGTTGCAAACTACCTTTCTCCTCCCTCCTCCTCCCACGAAAAAGAAACCTCATAGACAAAGGAATGGGATAAATTAGGATAGTCACATATAAAACCCTAGAAATGAAGGGAACCTTGTAACAAACCAGATGTGCTTCTGCCTCAGCTAAAGCTGCCCGAGTGCTATTTGCAGAGACAGATTCCTTGGCCATCTCTAGTTTCTTGGCATTGGAAGTGCCATCTAAATAATTTTCTCCATCCCGTAACTTGTTGATTTTCACAGTTTGTGTCCCTGCTCCTCCATGGCTGCAGTTTGGACCTTGCCAGGTTAGAAATATTAGTGTATTTCCAGACAGCTTAAAGGTTCTTATCATCCAGCTGTGTCAGAATAGCCACAGCTAGATTCTCAGGGCTTATGTATACATGGTTGTAATCAGTGTCATTGTGCCCTAACAGCATGGAGTACTTCCCTATTCCCTTCTTGCCAAATATCAGAGCTAATTGGCCAGCTGTGCTGTTTCTGAGGAAGCATCGTTAGGCTGGAACATGCCAGGATCCAGACAAAGAAAGTGGACAGGAAAGTTTTAGGATATAAAACATTTTCCCTGATGCCCCAGCCTGTTCTCATCCAGTATTTGTCCAGGACAAAGTCATCTGTAGAAGCCAGAAGTTAGGTCATTTAAGTGTTTGATATCATTTAGGAATCTTCCCAGAAGAATTTTGCTACTAAAACAAGGCATCTAATTCCTGTGTTTGTTCACCTTTCCTGTAAGAGGATGTCTGCAAAATGTTCGTACAGCTGTCTCTTCAGCCTAACTTTGACACTCTGAGGTGCTTCCCTTCTGTTAGAAAAAGTACGGTGTTTGTAGAACCGGAAATCCCTGGCAAGATATCACATTCAGGAAATGTAACATGGAGGAACCTGTATGTATGTCAGGTCTGTGTTACCTTTGACACTGTCAGGATCACACCTCTGATAGCTGAAGGGATTACAAAGCAGCTGAGACTAGGTCTCTCTGGGTGACTCCTTGCTTCAGAGGCAGCTGAACTGGCTTCCTTTATTCTGCCCCTAGACTTTGTTCTGTCTCTAGATTCCTGCCTTTTTGAAGAAGTCACCAGCCAGCTCCTAGGGTCAGTTTAACTACCCTCCAACAGAAGATTATTTGTATTTCTTCCCTTAAACCCAGGATTTCATGTCGGAAACATTATTGTCAGTGACTCAAAGCCTAATTTCTTTCAAAGAAAGGTCTTTTGACATAGGAGTGATGTAATCTTAAGAGGTGTCACTGACTGTCAGAGAAAGTTAACAGATTTATGAAATCATTTGAGCTTAGATCTGCGGAGAACTGGGCTGATTCCTCATTGTACTTGGTTATACACTGGAGAAAGAGTCTTTGCAGGTTTATCCTGGGCTAATGCTGAAGTCAGCTTCACAATAGTCAAAATGCTAGCTCTGTAACAGGCTAGTATCTTAAGTACTGCCAACACCTTTAGACTAAAATGTTGGGATTGAAGTAGGTGATATATGGCAGCCACTGTCTAGTCTTCTGATTCGGAGTCCTCTCATCCCTGAATTCTGTACCTTTCCCTATGGTCTCTTTTCCATCTGTACTTCTCTATTCATCAGTTTGATGCGCACTAGAGGTTAGTAAGGTTTGTTGGATCTGTGCAATTCGATGGGAAAGGACGTCTGGGCTGTCCAGCATGAGGGGACAGGCAGATGATTCTTGATTGTGGAGTCTAATAGCAAAAGAGATTGTCTTGCTACGTTTGTGTTTGACTGTATGGCCTAGAGGTGCTGTAAGGGCTAGCTTGGACACATGTACAGTGGGCCCTAGTTGGAAAGGTCTGGACAGCTCTCCAGCAGACCAGTCTCAATATAACTTTTCTGCCTCAAAAGCAGGTCACATATTTGGATCTGATATCACTGCCTCAACATACCTGAGGCCAAAAAGTACATAATGCTTCAGAAAATAGAATACCTTGATGGGTGCTTAAAAAAGGAGTTGGATTTGAAAGCTTCCAAAGGTACTCTTTCTGGAGTAGAAAAGAATTTTCAAAGTATGGAGGTATTTCAGGGTGAGAACAATTTTAAAGTGGTCAGTGGCTTCTTTTAAGCATATGTGCATCTATAGCAAGTCAATAGGAGTGAATATATTGGTGGAAAAGAGAAAATTTGGCATCAGAATATTCAAGGGAAGCAACACAAATGCATACAGGTAGTCTCTTGGGATTATGGGTAATTGTATGTAAAGCACAGAAGCCCTTAACTCATTCTTATGGTAACATCTGGAAGGTGGCAAAATGTTACTTTTTTGCTGCAGCAAATGAAGGAACAGAAGACTGGCCCCTGAGTGTATGCTGTTTAAAAGCTTGTGATTGAGAATTTGTTTATTGGGGGCTATAATTTGACCTACTTGGACCTTTGTCGACTCTTCCTGGTGAAATTTGGTTCTCATAAGTGCACCTGAATATATTCTCTGCATCTAATGCACCGCCGAATTCATCTCCTTCAGACTATTAGTTTCAGACTGTGAGCAGCTTCAGGCATACACTGCCATGTTGACTCTGTTCAGTTTCCAGTTGGAGGATTCCTTTGCATGAAAAGAGCAAATTATTCATTGGCATTATCCCCACCTTCTCATAGCCATACATTAAATTATGGATTTTAGTTGAATTCTACAATTGCTGTTAAAACTAAATAACTTATATCCCTCTTTTCTTTCTTTTTTTTTGAAGCAAGAGTTTTTGGAAATATTTTGTGACCAAGAAGCTGATACTATGCTAGTAAGGCAACCTGTTCAATAACTTATTTCCCCTTATGAGGATAGTAAATTGAGGTAGCTTCACTGAGCTAAAGCCTAAACTAAGTATTTCTGACGTGCTTATGATGGATGCTGCAATTACATTATTACTTATATGACCAAATAATTCCAATTTATTCCTCTTCATCCCTAAAAATAAATAAAGAAATCAAGCGCTATGTAGGCATATTTTTTACTCTGCTTCAGGTTCTTTCAGAAATTCAGCAGGAAATATAGGAAGCTTACACTTCTCAGAGGGCTCTTACATCAGGATCCCAGTGTTTCAAGTATGGAAGTGTTTAAGTATGCATACGGTTCTTTGTCAGAACATGAATTCTGAGCCAGTTCCAGAGAAGCAAGGGAAGCTGTATATGTCAAGTCCTGTGTATAACGTGTAGAGTCCCTTAGACTGAAAGCCATTATGCTGGTATTTTTTCCATCCAGGAGTTTTTGGTGAGATATAAAAATGCCGTTTAGTGCTTCTTCCATTCCATGTGTTCAACCCACAGAAAAGCTTTTAGGAAGTAACAAAAATTAAATAGTTCCCCATTTCCACTAGCTTCTATTCCCAGAGATATCTTCAGATACTTTTGGTGGCACAAGTTAATTGTGCTATTATAAGAAGTGGGTGTAATTAGCATTTTTAGCACAGTAAAGGGTTCCCTGGGCCTCTATTTCAAAACTAACTTCTAGATTATAGTACTGGTATGCATTAAATTGTGTTCAGAATGCTCATGTATATCTACAGCAAGTAAATATTGGTAAATGCTGCAGAACTGAATGTCAGAAAATGTCATTAATCAGCAACTCTGAAAAAAAAATCTACACACAGGCAGGACATATTTAAAAAAATGTTTTAAAAACTGTGAACTGGTATTGCTTTTTCCCCAGTCCCACTTTGGGCTTGGTTACATGCTCTAACTCTCCCTTTGTGGACAACATCTCTTAATCTCTAAAAATTCACAGTCTTTATCAGAGAACCTCATCACCTCTGACTGCCTCTGAGCTTCCCATGAGAATTTTATTTTCTTGCTTTGGTATGTGAGTAAACTGGGTTCGGGAAGGAAAATCCCATGCATGGATATCAGGCCTTCCATCAGGTAGGTTTGTTCTTAAAATAAGGTTCTTCAAGCTCTACTTTGTCTCCTTCTTTTGAAAACTCTTGATATGGGAAGAAAAGTAGAAAGTAGCCCAGGAAACGCCACCCTATTAGCACTTCAGTCTGGATTAATTTTCCTGGAAAAATATAACAGCTCTGACCACTTAATCTTTTTCAGAGCTTCTATAAGAGCATGATTGCACTTTGAAGTTGCAGACCATCTGGTCCAGAAATTATGGTCTACTGTATTTGCACTGGGATCTTATAGATCTGGGACACTGCCTGAAACATTAACAGTGGTGATCAATGCAGCTACTTGTACACACAATAAAAAAGATTATGCACATATTTAAATGTAGGTGCAACATCCCTTAATGCTGGTGATTAGGAGGCTGCCTGTGGAAATCTTCATTGACAGTACAATTAAAATACCCTTTGAGCCATGACTTTAATGAATTCTGTGACCCAAAATTTCCTGTTGCCATAATTAAGTATTTTTATTTCCTCCTAAACAGTTCTAATGTTTGTTTTATAGATGGATCTAGAATAAATGAACTACCACTAACAACATTAACTGTTGGAATTCAGCAAAGATCTGTGTCAAGTGTCAAAACATAACAAATGCTTAAGATAGTAAACGAATAAACCTTTCGAATAGAATTAATGCATTCTTGTGATCTTTCAGAGGCAGCTCAAAATACCAATGGATGGTGTTCTTTTTTGTTAGGACATGCATGTCTGATGTAGTTATGTTGGTCAGCAGGGCGCTGATCAGCGCAAGGAAGGCTGTGCCACCTGAGTGTGAGCTTAGAGCCCGTGCTCACACACCAAGACAAGAGTCACGGTACAGTGTGTCCCAATAAAACACACGAATTGAGACTCACGAAGTGAAAACTGAGATGTGCGAAGGAAAATAGTCCTTCATGACGTAGCGGGAACATGGATACTTTAAATAAGAATGATTTGTGCATTGTTCCACGTGGCATATACAAGTAAGGACACGCGCAAGCACAGGTAGCACCTATGCACATGGATGGATGGATGGATGTGCACCTTTCAGCTTTTGAAGTGAACTACTTCATTTGATAAATTACATGTTTGCTTTACTGCTTGTGCTGGAACTTACGCTATTAGGGCAATTTTCAGTGATTGCATTAAGCAAAGAATATTAGTACAGAGAGCTAATTGCTAGTTGTCAAAGTCATTAGAAAAAAAATGTTGTAAGGAAATAGCAATATTTATTTTAATGAATTAACACTTTTCATATGTATTGCTGTGTATGGTATTTACACTATAAAATGCTATATGCGATACATCAAAAAGATGTTTGAAACATCAAAAACAAAAACAAAAGTCCTGCACTTAAAGAGGAACATAAAATTTCCTGCTGGGGATGTGGAACATGGAATGCCATCTGTATTATATGGCACTGAGAAAACTGATTATGTTTGGACCTCTATTTCATAGCAGATGGGTTCATTAAATTTAATAGCCTCCAGAGCCTTTAGAAACAGTGTTAAAAACATGTGGAACATGCTGAGACACTTCACTTCTCACCCCACAGTCATTATAACTCTGGCACAGACTATAAATATTACAGTACTTTATTTCTATTGAAACAAATTACTATTGTAATTATTTTTCCTAGCGTATGTTTACATGAGAAATGCAGAATGCAAATTGTACTTTTTCAAACTTTGAGACATGCAGTTGATTTCTTTAAATGCGTTTTCCAGTTCTTTGCACTTGGAGGCTCTCATATCAAACTTATTTTTATCTTCTTCCTGCAACATCAGCAAGCGGCTGTAATGCCACAGCAAAGCTGGGCCTGACGCAGCACTGCTCCCAGTGTGGTGCAAATAAGACAAGCATTATGTTAAACCAAAGAAAGGAAATCAGAGCAGTGTACGTCTTGGCTTTTAGCTATGTATTGATTCTCTTTTTCTAGTATTTTATATGGTTGGTGTAACTACAGTTTGACCTTCATCTCTGTTAATCTTTCACTGGAGCATAGAGAGATTAAATATCTAATTTCAAGTGAGAGTGGTTCCTGCAGAAACACTGACTTTTTACTCTGTTTAAAGCACCTTTTTTTTCAAAAAATATTTTCAGAATTTGAGAGCTAAAGGAATATTTCAGTGCTATGTACTTTTTTATTTTAAAATGATGTTTCAAATTAGAACAGGGAAGTTTTTGTCCTGTTTAAGTGCTTTGAGATCTGTCTAACATTCTTCCACCTCTTGATTTACACGTTTGGATGTTTAAACTATCTTACCTTTTTAGAAACCTTGTGATACTTGTTAATGATACAGCTGTATCAGCTTGTTCTTGTACAATGTAATTCCAGTAATGCTCCTATCTCCATTTCCTTTCCCACAAAATGCTGGGACTATCTGTGCCATCTTTTACAGTTTTCTAAGGTCACTCTTGTTTTTAGGTTGTACTGACCATTTTAATGTGGGTTTTCCCCTTCTTCACATCACTGACTTCAATTTTGTCACTGACCATTACTGATATTATTATCAAGACCTGTGAATTTTTATAAGCCACTGAAGTCCTACTGTGGTAGGTGATATATGATGACAGGATTAAATAATGATACCTTCCTTGTATAATTTACATTCAAAGTAATAGGAGAGAATCACTAGTTTCCTTAGAAAGGGCAGAGAGTGTAAGGACACAGTAGGACAGCATAGGTCAGAGCAATGAGCAATTATCAGTCTGTGAGATCTCAAGTATGAAGGGCAGAATGCTAAAACACGCACAAATGTGTGTTCAAGTCTTTCAGAGTGTGGTGTCCACTTCTGCAGGGTTCCCACACAAACATTCTTTGTCCAGGTCTTAAAAAACATGAAGTCCTTGCTTGTGTTTGGTTAAAGTTAATTTCCTTGAAGTATTTAGGCAATCCAGTGTTTACAGCTCTAATAGTGTTTCAAAGCAGTTACACTCACAAAACACATTCTGTGACTACATTTTGGAGATCAGAACATTCGGTAAGATTTAGATGATGTTAAAGGAACACGTTTTGCTGTTCTGAGAGCTGCTAAGCACGACGATATTAGGACTTCATAATGAATTGCTAAGCTTTTCTTTGCGGCTTTGGCTGTAAACATGGTGTATCGTGTGATATGATTGCTTTCCCCCTAGTTACTGATTCTTCTAATATGAAAACTGATTGGAAGTATGTGAAAAAGAATCCATAGAACTACAAATGTCTGTAGGTTTCTCCTGTTGGATGTTCTCCCACCAGATACTGTACACAAACTACAGAGAATTGCTCTGCTGTTGAGTTTGACTAAAGGCGTATTCATGCCAGAAGGGTATTGGCAGACACCTGCACACTAGAGACAGAGCAGCTTGGGACCATTTCCAGCTGCTGTCTGCCGATGACATCCAGTGCCTTTCGGTGAGGGGACAGAAAATGCTTTTAATTTCCAGCTTGTTTCACAGGGAATTTTCTGGTTTTGTTGTGACACAGAAATAAAATCAAAAGGTGACGAGTCACTAACAAGAGGGAGAACTTGCTTCTAGATCTCTGTATCCTATGGTGAATCCACAATTTAGGAGGAGATGTCTGTTCTTAGTGAAAAGAACTACTTAAAGACAATCACAGCTGATAACTGTTTGTCTGTCTTTGATCTTTTTGCCTCCCTTCTGAGTGAAATTGAGTTAATTATAAGGAAATTGTAGCTATTTTGTCAGATATATTACCTTTTTCTCTCTCTTTGTCTTTAGTTTTCACATAACAGATTTTTTAGGGTAAATTATAATGTAGGAAAGCAATGAATTTAGTATAGTGTACTAAATCCCATCCTTTGATCTCATATATGTCATTCTTTGACTTTCTGGAAGAAAGAGGACAGTGAAGATGAAATATATTTTATCAGTGCTGCTGGAGTGAAAACCTGAAATAATAAGAAAGACTTATTAAATTATTGGTGCAATTCAAGCTTTGCTGCAGTGGCAGAATTCAGTGCAAAAAGGAAAAGAAGAGAGAATAAATAGAAATAATCTTATCTTTTGTCTATTGTTCTGCAGATATTGAAGTTGTTATTTATAGATCTTTTTGTATAATCAGGAGATTTCATATACAAGTCGGTCATGCACACAATACAGTATATACTTAATTATAAGTTAATTAAGTTAATGTTTATCACAGACATTATGACTAATAATTACTTTAAAGTTAGTAATTTCTGGAGAAATTATTCAGAAATACACTTTATTCTACGAGGAATAATAGAATATTTCCTACTGCTTGATAACAAGGCATTTGACCTTTGTCCACACCATTGTGTTTTCTGTGATCAGACCTTTCCAAGCAAGCATTTCCCTTAGTGATTAGTGGAAAGATGGTCTAACCAGTTGGCAAATGCAACGGCAGTATCAGCAGGAGAAAGCTGTTGTGCTGGTTCAGCCATCATCATTTGATGCTGCCATCAGTTGCCTGATCACACAGGCCAACACTGAACTCAGCAACAGCCCCTCACAAGTCTTCTTTCCAACAGTCCTGCCACAGGTTCCTCGGGGCTCAGCTCCTCCACTGCCCACTGTGGTGCCAGCATCGCCTGCTGGACACAACAGACACAGATGGCTCCTCAGGGGCCCCACGGAGAGAGCTCAGCAAGATGCAACCAGCCCCAACAGAAACCACACCCACCAGGAAGCTCTTCTAACTAATCGGCTCCTTGTCGATATAATCCTGGCCTCATCCACCACGCCAACCATGGCTACCTGGGTGAGGGTGGAGCCACAAAGACAGGTGGGCCAGGTTCTGCCTCTGCAACATGAAGCCAGCAAAAACAACCAAACATTCTGCTAGGCTGTGACTCATCCACAGGTCAACTCCAACCTGGGGCCCACAACTCAGGCCCCATCATTTCAGAAGCTTAGAACACTTGTAAGTATTTTCTCTGGAATTTCTAGGAGCCATTTCACCTGCACTGATGTCAGATTTTTTGGGACGAAAATGTAATCACCCCAAGTATTAGTTTACATTGTCTAGTTCTAGATAAACCTTTAAAATCCCTACGGGCTCTGTACTAAGGATTGGCAGTTGACGCAAGGAGCCTCCAGGGATGTTCCATTCAGGGATGACTTTTCCAGAACATGATCTTTTATTTTTTATTTTACTTTAATTTTTCTTTTAGAATAGTGTTTATTTAGTGGCACATAAATACTACAAGAGAATATGCATTAGAAATAGTGTACTAATACCAAGGAACAATGCAACTTACAGAGCTTTCTAATGTCTTTGCAGTCAATGATCTCTGTATAATCATAAAGGCCTCATTTTTGTTAGGTTTATTCCAGAAAACTGTAACAAAAAAAATGAAGAAAGACTAAACTACTTAATTCAGCTATATGTTTGCATTCCACAAGGGTTACATTTGCTGATTATTCTTCTTAATTTACTCTGCAGTAAATCAGTAGTATCTCCATTTAGGTACCTGGAGTTACAATGATATAAAACAGAAGACAGATTCGCTGTAAGAAATCTCAGTTTAAGGGGCTTGGATTATACTTCTGTTGACTGATGGAGCAATTCTCACATTTTCTTTCTTGGATTAAAGCCTTAAAGCCTCAAAAATTCAGGGGTTAGTGAACAGCAACTTGCCTCCTTCACCTTGTCCATTTTGCGTTACAATGCAGTTTGAGAAAATGGAGACACACCGAAAGCTGATTTTAACAATCAGGTTTGTGTTAATGAAATTTTTGCTGTGTGGCCAACTACAAGATAATGGGATTTATCACATTTTAGGTCTCATTATGCCTTAAAATGACCCTAATGTCTGCAAACAGCTCTAGCTCTGAGACAGCTGAAAGAATTTTGAGACCTTTTCTTGTGAGTTCTTATAGTGAAAGAGTGAAGCAGGGGTAAAATTTTATTGACCTGCTGGACAACGCAACAGGGGGAAAAGAGAAGAAGGTGATGAAGAAATTTGCCTCAGGCCAAAACCATTCCTTGAACTAGATTTCATAGGCATTGTATTAAATTACTTGAAACTGCATATTTGAAATTAACTTAGATTATCTAGAAATGCTTTCAAATTTGTGATCTTCCAACAAATCAGAGTCTTAGCTATTTGCCATCAGGTCAAATTGGCTTTTAAGAAGCTTTGAACTTTTAAGTTGTGCAGAGTAACAACAGAAAGCCTCTTCAAAAATAAAAAAGTGAGAGAGATGTAGCTCTTTCTACAGAGGGAGTGAATCTTTATAGAGCCTGATGAATTCAACTCGCAATGTGAAGAGTCCATAAAATGGTCCATGGCTGTTGTGATAAAGCGTAGCTATAAAATCTCAGTGTAAAACTAGAACCGTTAGATACATTGGTTACATACTTATTAGATGGGTATGAAGACAGAACCTGTTCCTCAAAGCAGAGCTAATGAACAAGAAGCAGCATTGATTATGCCGTTTTATTATTTATAATGGTGGTAGTAGCCAGGCTCGTGGTACCAAACTACCCACAAACTGATATAAAAATACAGAGAAGAGAAAGAAGGGTATTGTTACATTAGGAATTTATCCAATTAAGAGATTTCACAGTGTTAAATGATGGGAGCATTATCCAAGATTTATTTTTAAAATTCTTTATTTCATCATATATTTTTGAAGTAATTCTTGTAACAATTAGAGACTTAAACCTGTGCCCTCTGATCCTGTACAACTCTGTTTGTTTTGCTTATGTAGGCGAACCTGAAAGACTCTTTTCTAATTCGAACACAAGTGATGGCCACCTTTCCATTAAGGCATAGTATTTTGGAAAAATTTTGGAGCCCTCAACACAAGAAGGACATGGACCTGTTGGAGCAGGTCCAGAGAAAGGCCATGAAGAGGATCAGAGGCCTGGAACACCCCTCCTACGAGGCCAGGCTGAGAGAGTTGGGGTTGTTCAGCCTGGAGAGGAGAAGGCTTCAGGGAGACCTTCTTTTGTAGCCTTCCAGTATCTAAAGGGGGCCTACAAGAAAGCTGGAAAGGAACTTTTTACAAGGGTTTGCAGTGATGTGACAAGGGGTCATGGCTTCAAACTGGAAAAGGGTAGATTTAGATTAGGAAGAAGTTCTTCACTCTGAGGGTGGTGAGACACTGGCACAGGTTGGCCAGGGAAGCTGTAGATGCTCCATCACTGGAGGTGTTCAAGACTAGGTTGGACGGGGCTTTGAGCAACCTGGTCTAGTGTGAGGAGTTCCTGCCCATGGCAGGGAGGTTGGAATGAGATGATACTGAAGGTCCCTTCCAACTCAAACCATTCAATGACCCTATTTTAGCATATTGTTAGCATATTTCCAAAATAACAATTGGACATTTGATTCTCAAATTATTATACAAAGCCTGGACACAATTTCTATGGAGGTTTGTCTTTATTTAGGGAGTACGCCTCCTTCCCTCACAAAGCAGAAGAGTACATTTACATGTCTGAGCTCAGTTCCTGGGTTTCTGACTAGCTTTTAAGCAGTATTTTTGCATGCAGTTTGTTCCTTCTTTTTCATTATGCTTCATGTGAGCTTTTGCAGATGTCTCTTAAGATGGATCCATAAGTGTTTTGGCCTTTCGGAGGCACATTGATAAACAAGAGAAAAGTTGATTCTGTTTGAAAAACTGTTTGAAGCTTTTCACTTAGTAGGTGTGCATAAGCTGCCTTTCCTGCTGCTTTTTCTAGTGCCCTTGATCTATTATCACATCTGTGGATTTCTTCTCAGCAAATGAAATTGTGCTAACGCTTTTGTGCATTCTTTCTTCCTTTAAAATCATCCCCTGTTGTTTATCAGCTCAAATAATCTCATGAGTGTACAGTACCTATCTTAATATGCCCCCCAGCACACTGCTCCATTCAGAACAGTTTTAGGCCATTGGTTGCTGACATAACCTTCAAAGTATTTTGTGCTAGCTAAATATAAAATTTGTACAGGAAATTTACTCACTCAAAATTGATAAATAGGAAAAAAAAATAAATTACTAAATGAATTTGTTGGGTAACTAACAAAGCAGATTGTTCCCTCTATTAAAATGTTCAATATCTTAATTCTAAAAATATGATTAGTTCCAGCACTTAGAGGCTTCTACTAGTTCCAGTCTTTGCACCACACTTCTGGAATCAACTATTTGATTTCAAAATATTTTTCAAAAGACTTGTTTCTAACCAAGTAAGAAAGCGAAAAGGTAAGAGTAAGTCCAGTTAATTACAACCTTCCCTCGCCCAAACTCAGCTCCATTTTTCTTGGCTTTGACATTTGTAGACTCTTTTGCATCACAGATTCGTGTTCTTACAGGATCAGTTTAGTCCTCTAGTTACGAGAAGGAGATAGATTACTTTTATTGTGTCTAACAGTCTTACTGATGAGATTCTCAGTGCTGATTTTTTCTCAATGCCTGATTCTTCTGGTCTTGTTCTTGCATGCCGAACTTCAGCCATTTGAAGTCAATCCATACCTCCCCTATTTTTCCCCCCCCTTTTTTATGTGTTAAACATTCCACAGTAGTTTTGCAAGTGCCTTGCTTTGTCCTGCTATTAGCCAAAGCTTTCCTTCTTCAATCGCAGGTTCACTGTTTTCATCATAAAGTAAAAAATCAACAACTCCAACAAAAAGAAGCTTAAATGAAGATAACAGAAAGCAAAATGTATTGAATAAAATATTGCAAATAGGTTTTGTCAGTCCACCAATGTCAGTACAGGTTTTAGACAGAATAGAAATCTTTTTATTATTAGCCCTGTGTCCTTGACACAAATTGATGTATAAACCATTTAATAGGTCAGTTTGCCTTCATACCCGTAAACAGTGTCCCCTGCAAATAAGAAAATGTTTACTTCTACAGGAAAGGGCTAGACATTGAGTCAATTACAATTTGTTTCTCCTTTGCATGTTTTGTGGTCACGGCCCAAACTGTACTGATCTTGAAATGATGCTGTTTACATGTAATAGAGTAAATGTCAGCAGAAGATTCTTCTTCCTTATTAAATGCACACTCCACAAGGTTAAACTGAATGTCTGGTATGAATTGTGCTTAATACAAACTTTCAAAAGCTAGGTCCTAAAAACTGTTCATCACAGTAGATTCCTTCACTCCCGTTAGGTTGTGAATACTCACTACAGCAGAGAATGGAGAGTCATATTTCTAAGTTGTACCCCTAAATTTCATGGCTCAAATGTGAGAGTAAGGGAGGAGGACAGAGAGTAAGGGATGGGAAGCAGAATCTTGCTACACCCTTCACTTCTGGTAGAACAGCACTCTGGACACCAAAAAGATATTTCACAGAAATTCTCTATGAAAAAAGATAGAGAAGGGTAGTTTGGGATAATTCCACTGTACATGTTATTACAGCTATTCTCCTTTTAGAGCGTGTTGAATGATTACAAAGTAGACTATACAAAAACATTGTGTTTCAGAAGTGCAATCTCATTTAACATAGTGAGTAACATGCTAAAAATCACAATTAGTAAATGAAATTCTGGCTTGCCTTACACATTCATCCCTCCTCAAAGTGGTTATCTTTAGATGTTGGTCTTAAATTGATACGTAGAGCAAGTAAGATTTAATATAGAGCAAGATCAAAACCCCGCTGAATTCATCCAAGATTCTTGTTGACTCTAACAGGTATTTGGTAAGACTCCTGTTTGGCTTTGCTTTGAGGCCAGTATGGATTTTACCATGGGAGAAACAGGATGTCTGTCTAGCTCCTAATAGGATTTATGATTAAGAAATGATTTCTTTTCACTTCTAGAAGGACTGTTGAATAATTTGCCCTTTTTACAAAAGTGAAAGGGCATTTATGTGAGAACAGATGAATAAATGAATGACTATGTATATGTGCACCTATCTTCTGAGGCTGATTCTTTTTTTCCTTCCTTCTCATCCTTTCTTCCCTATCTCCTTATCCTGGTAATTCAGATCAAGTCTTTACAGTACAAAGACCTTGTTTTTGTTTTGTTGGTTTTTTCCTCTGAAATATAAGCATGATTCCCCCCCCCCCCCCTCTTGTTTTACTACAATGCAGTTATTTTCTCTTAATAGAAGTATTTCTCCAGGAAGGAATCTCATGCTATTATCTATTGCCTCCCTAAAGTCTTTGTAAATGTCTCATTTAGAAATGATTAGCATTAGTAAGAATTAAAATGGGTCTCTGATGTTCTAGAGTTGGTACAAATGCTAATAAATACTAAAGAATATTAAGGGTATATAGGGAGAAAGAGCTTAACCGTATAATTTGATACCATTTTACATGGATGAGAACCAGAATCTTGCAAGTATATTCGGTGTCGTATTATGTGTAATGATGTTCTGTTTTGGAAATTTATTTCCTTTTGATATTATGAATAAGAGCAAGGCTAAAAAACCCCCTTCTTGTCTAGAATATAGGCGTATTGTTTTCTGTTCTCTTGTGGACATTTAGTGCTCTTAAGATTGAATAGTATGTGGTTAACTGGAGTGTAATGTGAGGGGTCTTTTTTACCAGACTTTAGAGGTATAATTACAAGCTCTTTCTTAGTTTCTGCCTTAGGTCACTTCTGCACCCTGGTCTGGCTTCCCTGGTTATTCTCTTTGAATGTCTAAAAGCTTTTTGAAGGGTTATTATTTAAATGTGCAAGATAAATTTGCTTATAATTTGGAGTTGAAAAATTCCGGTCCTACAAAAGGGATAAAGGACTGTGATCATTTGACAACTTATATCCAGTTCTTAATCTACTTACCTACACCTTTTTAGAATCCAGGGATTCCAGTAGTTTTTCATCTTCTGAATGAAAAATTGTGATTTAAATTGTGAGCTTTCTAAACTGTTTGTGGTGCTTTAGGAAATCAACTAATGCTAAAAACAAGCACAGTGACAGAAGTTGCATAGCAAATACTTTAAAATAAATTAAAAAGATTAAGAGAGAAATATTAATGTACTGTTTTTTTCTGTGTCTTCAAAATTTTACTTAGATTAGGTACTTTAAGTAAGCTCATATTCTCACCTTTGTACTAAACTCTGGTCTGGTAGTACAACGAAAGTTTAAACTGATTGTGATTTTAGACTGGTAAAAGAAAAGGGGGCACATTCATGACAGACAATTCTTGTAGTTTATTAAAATTATACTACATCCGTATTACTTATATCAAAGTAAAACAAAACAGTAGTTCAAGACTACCAAGCAAAAATCCCAACATGCAGTGTAAGTAAAATAATGCTGGAGACATAATGGTTTTCTCTATAATAATATGATTGTTCTACCAGAAAACATTAAAAAACCCCAGCCAAACAAACAAAAAAGCCCCACAATAATACATATATAAACTTCTTTTTATTATTTTCAGGTTAACTTAGTGTGCAGTGTGAAATATTGTCAATGAAATATAACATCCTAACCGGACGTATCTATACGTATTCTCAGTAGCTACAGAAATTAGAATAATACTTCCAAATTATGTACATTGCTAGAATCACTTCTCTGCTGGCAATATAAAGAGACTGACTGACTGACCAGTAACATCGGTTAAAGCAAAACAAAACAAGTGTGAAACCTACTATCTCACTACAACATAAATAAACTCTATCGATGGAAATATGGGAACTATCACCAGTCATGTCATTTAAGTCGTATTACAGCTTCACAATTTATAATAATATTTCATGGATTTAAACAGTTTGGAAGATTCTGATAATTTTCAGAGCCAGGCAATTTAGGGACCTGTGTGTCTAGAGCTAGCAATTAGTTCTGAAGCTCTGCTCCAAGATGGGAACAGTTTGAGAACTGTATTAATTTAAAAAGACCCACTAATAAGGCATTCACTGCCAGAATAACTATGCAGTCCAAGTGTTTGTAACCAGTAAAATACAGACACTGGGTTTAAATAAGCATAGGAAATCATCCCGAAGGATTGCTCTTTGCTGCTGGTGCTCATCTGTTTATTCATCCTCTTAGAGTCAATTGTAGAGCTCATGTTTAGTCATATCACAGAAGATATTAATTAGGTTTAGACCCTTTGTGTATTTGTAACTCAGCATATTTGTAACAGCTTGAGAGCTGGAACTTGTAGAAATTTGAAGTCAGTGCATGGATCCTAGATGAGATACAACAAGGACTATCAAAACCACCAGCCCCTAAAATAAATATTATCACAGTTTATGCAAGGTAAGTAATTCTCTGTGTTCCCCAACAGAACAAGTCTTAGAGAAAACTTATTTACATTCTCACAAAACAGCATTCAACTTCTTGAGGGTGGAATGAAAATGTACCATGCACACTGGGTTCTCTTGTTCATGTTGTCCACAGCTGAAGTGCAATTGAACTAGTTGTCTCCATAACTTGAAGAAGGTCACCCTCGAACCATAAGACTTAATCCAACAAACAGCTGTAACGTTTTGAAAAGACTGTTCTTAATTACTCTGCCATTGGTAGCACTCTAGTACTGATGATCTCGTTTTCAGAAAGTTTTATTTGCAGTGTTTTCTGTATGAGATAAAAGGACTAAATATGCAGACTTGAATGTAAATTATGTCACTTAATATTACACGTGTGTATCTTCCAACCATTAATTTTATTTAGAGTTGTCTATATTTAGAAAACTATTCCAATTTAACGCATGAATGTTTGTACAGTTTTTGATTAGGAAGGAAATATCTATTATATAATAGATAGAAGAATAGTTATAGTAATAGTTTATACAGGGAAATCTAAATATAGCAATGTTTTTACATAATATATGTTTGCATATATAAACAGAATTAACCATGAACGTCTGTTTTTCACTAGTATGTTTTTCTTTATTTATGTCATAATAAAAATAGAACTCACTGCCCTTAAACACACATGCATGAGGCCAAAATTGTTCATAGTGTGTGGAATCTTCGTGGAGCGTCTGATTTCATGAATCCGTTCTGTTACTGTGATCTTTAGTCATGTGGCTTATTTGTAAAATAAGCACAATTCTTAAAATAATTAATTCTTGATGACTACACTTTCTAACTAAAATTTGCTTTTAAAGTCATCACTCTGGGCAATTTAAATACAATCTTTCCTGTAAATGCTTTGTATTTCTTAAAAAGAGAGAATAGTTTATGCAATTAAAAGAAATTAGTCAGACTCACAGAATAACTGTGTCTGGAAGGGATCACCAGTAGATCTAGTCCCACTCTGTGCTCAAGATTAGCTGGAGCAAGGTTGCCCAGGACTGTGCCCAGTTGGGTTTTGAACATCTCTACAAACTTTCTGGGCAGTGCGTGCCACTGTTTAATCAATCATTCTGACAGTGAAAACGCAAGAATATTCCTATGAGAATGGATTTCTTTTCTGTGAACTTCAACACAAAGTTCAGAGAGCAAATGCAGACAGACATGACTTAATTAATCTCTTTAAAAGCTGAGCATATTTAGACTTTTTTTAGTGTATTAATGATTCTAATTTTTAAAACGAATTTACTAAGCGCATTTGAAGTTTTCACTCATATTAATATGCAATATTTTAGAAAATGTGTAAAATCTTCAAAGGGTGGAGCCATTTTATTACAAAGATGGGTGTTTGGAAACGTATACGTAATCCTTTAGTGTGCTGTGCTAGTTCTAAATTCCAGTCTGACACCCTTGCCGCTCCTGTGTTTCTCTTTTGCATATTTCACAGGAGCTAACTTCTTTCCTTTCTGTCATCTTTATAGAATTCTTTTTAAAGAGAGAAGGAGAATTGTAGTTTTCATCTCTATTTAATGACTCTCATTTCCTCTGACTGGTGTACTTTGCGTGCAGTGCACAGTCTATCCTTGACTAAAATGCTGTCGTTACTGCAAAATACGTCGTAGCGCATTAAAACAATCGTGTGAACAAAGAAGGATTTGGTATTGCATCCTTTGAAAAATCAAGTGCATTTTCCTTACAGATGTTGGCCCAGTAAACTGCAGGTTAATGCAACTCTTTTAATATTTATACTGAAGTCTCAACATCAGGAGCACCCCAGTAGGAGGCCGAATTCTCGTTCTTCCTCCATGTACACGTATAATTAGCTATGATGCCTCTAGTACTTACATGACTCTAGAAGTGGAGAATAAGTGCATAGATTATAAAAGGAGAATCATCAAAATCGTAATATTTAAATGCTGTATCTTATAGAAACGGAGTGAGTAGATTTTAAAGCAGAAAATTTAAATTTTCTGCTAAAAATTGAGACTTTGAATTTTCTTTCTATTCTGTCCCAACTTTTTGTCATTTTTGGGAAGAGCTGTGGAAGCCTGCTCAGCAATGTGTGGAATGTTTTGCATTTCTTTTTATATGTGTAAATAAACCATTATCTACCCCTACATTAAATTATGATGCCATAAAAACAACCTGTATTACAGAGTACCTGGCACGTGTATGCACTAAATGTTTTATTCTTCTGTTGTCTCATTCTTGTCTGAGGAGCTTTGCTGATGTGTGTGACATCTTCCTCCTTGCTGTGGTGTTCAGCGCAGGGCCTACTTGCTTGCCACAATATTTCGCATCTTTCCTGAAAGGATATTTCCAAAAAAAAGTAAAGGTTGTAATACATTCCAAATTAAAAATTAGTATGGGATGAGTCTGAACATTGCAAAGCACCATAAACTTAGCTATGCATAGATGTCAAATTTGGTGCGGCCTAGAAACTATTTACAGAAATGGCTGTGCTATCAAACTGTACTCATACTTGTTGATTATTTCCTGGCACATTTGTAATTAATTTTTATTGATTTGTATTGTATCAGATGATGGAGCAATCAAGTCAGTAGGGTTGTTAGCCTTTTTCAGAGACTGGTGACATTTAAATGCATAACAGGACAATAGAACTGCAGAAATGAGATCAGTCAATGTAAAATAAAAATTCTCTGGTTTTGAATGCTTTAACAAATTCATTGCAATAGTAGATTTTTTTGACAAATATAGTTTCATACAGCCATTAGAAAAATGGAAGATGGATTGAACTCTGATCCAACAGAACAATAACTTTATAATTCTAGTATATTTTTCTTTAAGACTTCTAGACATGGTTTATTGGAAATGTAGGATGTACAGCTACATCGCAGATACTGCCTGGGGATATCTAGCCTAGAGAAGAGAAGGCTTTGGGGAGACCTTATGGTGGCCTTCCCGTACTTAAAGGGGGCCTGAGGAAACCTGGGGAGGGACTTTTTATCAGGGAGTGTAAATGATAGGATGGAGGGTAATGGTTTTGAACTGTAAGAGGGTAGGTTTAGATTACATATTAGGAAAAACCTTTTTACTGTGAGGGTCGTGAGATGCTGGAAGAGGTTGCTCAGAGAAGTTATGGATGCCCCATTCCTGGAAGTGTTCAAGGCCAGGCTGGGTGGAGATTTGAGTAACCTGGTCTAGCAGAAGGTGTCCCTGCTCATGGCAGGAGGGGTTGAAACTGGATGATCTCTAAGGTCCTTTCCAACCCAAACCATTCTATGGTAACGTTTTGAATAATTTGTTGAAATAGCTATAAAATATTTTAGAAGTATATGGCCTTTTTCTTTTGGAATTATCATGAAGTCATTTACAAAATCAGTCTTTATGAACTTCTTTTTATAAGGGCGAACAGAAACAGACTTTTATGAGGTCTGGCACAGAATACTTAGCAGATCTACGAGTCCTGTAACACATGCCTCCTACTTGTAAGCATAGTATGTCAGATCTATCAACGGTTTTGTTTCGCTAGTGTTGGCCTCACAGTTATCTGATCCAAGAAACAGTGCAACATCCTTGATGTTGGACTCCTGTGCTTGTCTCAGTTTGTTTTACCATGTTAGTAGTGTCTGTAATTTTTCTTTATCTGATAATACCAAACACGTTTCCATGAAGGGTTCAAAACAATACTAGATTATTTGCAAATGTGGAAAGCGTGATACTGTGTGCAATAAGAGTACTGAAAAAACTCCTACAGTTATTTCTTCTGTGTTATATTGTATGGCAGGACCCTTAGTTGACCTGAATTTAGAGGCAGAATTCTCAACTTGTCTTGCTGGAACGAAGCGTACTGTGAACCTCAGGGGTTTTGCAGTGTCTGAAGGATATTTTTTTCACAATACAATATAGTATAAGAATATTTGTTTGGTAAAGAAAATTTGGCTTTTCTGGGAAAGATAGATTAAAAGAAAAGAGTTTGAAAACAAATTCCTCTCCCTTTTTCTCGCTGTGTCCTTGCAAGGCCTTCTGTTCTAATCTTGCTCTTTAAGCTATTAATTTCTTTTCAGGTTGCAGCCAAATTTGCACAGTTCTATCAAGATCACTAGGTCTGCTTTTCTATATCAGAAAATTCTCTTAGGTTTCCTCTGGTGCCTACAGATACGCAGGCTCCTGTCCCTGCCATGCCTGTCAATTCTGCAACAGCCTCCTCTCACTAAGCAGTGGTGTGGAGGAAGGTACTCTTCCCTTGGGAGGGCTCATCCAAACCCAACCTGCAACAACCAGGAGACAGCAAATGGCCAGATGTCCTCCCTGCACCTCAGCCACAGTCAGTTTAACACAACAAGTGTTCGTGAGATGGTGAACGAGGAGCTAGTAGCACAGATATACGCCCTGTCACGTATCTTCTTTAGCGGCAACCGTCAGAAGGAGGATGAGACACTAATGGCAAACAAACAGGAACAGGAGGTACTTTGGTGTGGTTGGAGCTGAATAAATACTCCAAAATGGCACAGTTTGCCATAGGTGCAAGTAGAACAGAAAGATCTGCATTGCTTTTGGAGGGTCAGGGGAAGTAGCACGTAGTTTATGGCAAGACCGCCTCTTGGCAGTGAATAAAGCAAACCACGGGAATCAGAGGTACCCGCTGGGTTTTACACAGAGACAGGCAGGTTTTAGACCGCGCAATAAAGGGTCAGACCAGAGGACTATTACTGTTATTGTTAGGAAAATTATTTGTTTCCTATGGCCTCCCAGAAGGGGTAATGTCAGACAAACCTCCATCGTTTATTTCAAAGGAATCTGTAGCATTTATTAAACTGAATTGTTGACACATAGTATCTTGTAACAGGCAAGTTTCAAATCAGCAACAGAATGAAGATTTGTCTGGCTGTAACAAAGACACTACTTTTTCTTTTCTTTTCCTTTTCTTTTCTTTTCCTTTTCTTTTCTTTTCCTTTTCTTTTCTTTTTCTTTTCTTTTCTTTTTCTTTTCTTTTTCTTTTCTTTTTCTTTTCTTTTTCTTTTCTTTTCTTTTCTTTTCTTTTCTTTTCTTTTCTTTTCTTTTCTTTTCTTTTCTTTTTTCTTATTCTTAATCAAGGCTTTATCTAACTAATATTTAAGAGGAAGGAAATAGTCTTGACTTTATAGAAGGCTATAAATAGCATTAACAAACTGAATACAGCAAGAGATAATACAGAACTCTGATTTGTAAACTGTTACCAATGTGCTCTTGAAATTAATCTTGGTTAAAGCAATAGGGATAGTTTCATGTACAGAAGTGTGCAGCATCTAGTTTGTGTGGTAATTATTAATAGGGAATCCTCACTTGTGTGCTGTTTGACTGTAATTCCTTCACATGGCAAAACTCGACTATACCGTATGTATCTGAAGGGATGTACTCAAATAGGGGTTAACTCAAGTTCTGAATGCGTAGTAAAAATTACATCAAAGATTAGTAATATTTGCATAAGGATTCGACCTAAATTTGCAGTCTCAGTAGGGCTCTGTGAGTGTGTGTGCATTTGTGTTTAGGGGTTTTGTGTTTGTTCGGGTTTTAATTGTTTTTCCCCTCCCTCCTGGCTCCCAAAGCCACCTTCACAGTATGCGGACTATAAGCTTTCTCATTTAGTTTGAATGTTATCTAGAAGTAGGTATTTCTGCAACGATACTTCTGTGCCTAACATTGCATATGTTGCCTTAGATGCCTGGAAGAACGGTTTTGTAGGATATGGCATGCACATGAGCTTATTGTGAAAACATAAGAGCTTGCAGTGTGGGCAAACTGTAGAGTTTTAGTATTTACTTCAAAGGTGGAAATTTGGACATGATTCTTTACTCCACCTGTCTTTATCTGAGATACTAATGAAAGGATGCTTGTAATTTTTTACACGTATTTAACTAGAAGGTGGCATTAAAAACAAAACAACAATGGTAGGGAGAAAATCAGTTTCAGTGCTACCGTAGCAAGTTTAAAAATTCACGTTACAACATTCTCTTTTCCTCCGAACAAAAAAAAAAAAACCAAAAAACTTCCACTTACCAGAGTCAAAGAAGTTAATAAAGTCAAACACAAGTAAGTAGATAAATGTTCAGAAAAGCTTTAAACTTCTCCAAGTAATGCTCTAACCTGTTACACGGGATTTAGCATATGTATTTGCAGTTCATCAGGTATCTGCAATTTCTGCAGCAACCTTTGTGTATTATTCTATATAATAAATTATTTAAACAACAGACTTTTAAAGAAACATGTATAGGTCATACTTTGATGTGATCACAGCTTGTATTTTGCTATTGCATCATTCACGTTTTAAGGATGAAAGAATTCTACTTCCAGCAAATCTCCCTGCTGTGAATTTTGCTACATTTTATATTGTGAACACAGAGAAATCATGGCTGGTTTCTTTCCATATTTGTGAAGTAGATATCATATGGTGATTCTCTTTCATGACTTATACTAATGTGGACATTAGCATTTAGCAGAGTACTATATGAAAGTTGTTTTTTTCTGTCTGTTTTAATTCAGAGCAAGGACAAAAGGTCTGTCAGAAGCTCATGAGATATACTGAAGGTCTTTTTGCATTTGGTATTGATTCACCTGCCTGTTTGGGTTCAGCTAATGCCTGTAAAGAAAAAATCTGGATGGCAAAGAAATTTTCTGAGACGGTGGATTTACCACAAGGCTAAATTGCTGTGTATGGTGAATTCTCTATGAGTGTAAGAGGAGAAGGATTCAGACAAAGGGAACGCTGTATTGTGCCTGTAATAGTTTGTTTTTCTGAGTTACTCTCCGTTACCTACAATGGTTTTTTTTTTACCTAAGGTGAAAACAGAACCCATTATTCAGCTCTTGATAAGTCAGATATTTTATAGTGAATTCTACTGCCTGCCCTCCACACCTTTTTACCTGAGTTGTTGCTTACAGTAAATACTGTGCATACAACCAGGTGTGGCTCATCTTAACTCAGTACATCTGTGTGTTATAGATATGCATATATGCATAAACATTTACCTTTTATTTGCATATATGTACATATAATGCTTGTTTACATTATATATATGTATTTTTCTATGCAGGCATTATTGTGTATTATGCACATATATGTTTGCACAAGCAGTAATTTTCTATTGCTGTTTTGTTTTTCTTTCCTCTGTCATAGAGAATACAGCCTTCTACTTCAAAAAGATAAATGACTCTTAAAGTAAATTTCATTCATCATAAGTGTAGGTTTAGATGGTTACAAACCAAGAATGGCTTGTTTTAGAACTAAAGCTATCTTTATGTTGAATTATATTTGTGTACAGGAAGTTGGAACTACTTCACAGTTCAAGTGTGATGCCATATCTGATGGGAAAACAGTCCCTCTCTTAACATCATGGTATTTATACAAATTGCATCATGCTTTTGTGGTACCTAGTAGAGAAGCTTAACTTAACTGAGTTAGTAAGCCACCAATAATTTGGATCAATTGGCAATGTAAACCTAGTTTCTTCTAGTTTCTTTCCTTTACGCTTTATGTTACGTTTGTGATTTTATGAATACGACAGCTAAAGTAGCTGTTCAGATTAATGTATAATGATTGCTTGTTCTGTTTTGTTGTTTTCCAGCTCCCTCAGGCTCAAAAGGTAAAATATTTTAATCAAATCTTAGTCATTCAAAGTAGTCACCAGTCCTTCATGTTTCCATGGTGTTGTGAGTACGGTACAGTAGTGATCAGTGAAACAGGTCCCTGTAATGGGGGCTCTGGAGCTGAGCACCGAGAAGGGTAGCTGACATCCAGGCCAGCACTTGCTGAGAGAAGCTCTTCAAACCTATGAGCTATTTTAAAATGAGAGGCATATAGTAGCCTACAGCTTTAAAACAACAAGGAGGTTATTTTATCAACAATTTGAAATAATAGCAAGGATTAAAAAAAAAAAAGAAATCACCCAATTCCTCCCTGTGAAACATCTCTGGATCATTTTGTCTCTATTGTAGAAACTACAGAACCCATGGTATAGCGGATACCCTTTCACTGCTCCCCACTGTATCTGTCAACACGCCTCTGAATACATCCAACATTTGACTTCTCTAATAGGTCACATACAGTTTTCACATAATACACTCTTGCCTTTGAACAACTTGTGCATCCATATGGAATGTTACCGTCATGAGAGCACAGGGACTGTGGCAGGCTTGAAGAACGGCATGACGCCTATTGCAGCATCCTGCTCTATTTCACAAATATAATTAAAGCTTTCAGAAGATGCGGAACCTAGATGCTGTTTTGTGGTTTGGGGTGAGAAATACTAAACTGAGAAAATGAATGGAAGATACTGGGAAATTGCAATACTCTCTCATCCAAGTTGTTCTTGCTGTGCTAGGTAAAGCACCTTGAATAAGAAATGTCACAGAGCTTGATCAATTAAAGATCACTGTTATGGAGAGTCTTGGATGATGATCAAAGTTCAACTTTTAATGAAAGCTATAGGTTAAGTGATCTTCGGTGAATAGCTCCTGCAGAATTGCGAGGACATCCAAGAACTAAAAACTTTAAAATGGTTAATTAATGTGTCTTATACACTTTTCAGTTTAAAAAGCAAGAAACACCAGCATGGGAGCTTTTCTTTTTCTGCTGCTTTTAATGTCTGAAATTTCCTTACTTGGGGAGCTTAGAAAATAATATTTCAAATCTTCAGGTAATATGCTATTCTGTGACACTGGACTATGGTTTTGATAGCTGCCGAGCCATGGTAACATGGTAATAAAAATTGTGGGGTTTTTAGTGGTGTTTTTGTTGTTGTTTTGGTTTTTCCTCTGGAAATAGATAGTTTAAAGAAGCCTTTTGTTTCTAGCTTCCTGGAAAAGCAGGATGAAAAGACTGGCTACACTGGTTAACTTTGGCTTTTTCATGTTCACCTGCTTGTCTAAAATGCTTCTCTTAGTAGCCTGCAGAAAGAAGAGACAGAGTGAGGTTATAACATGCCGCTGCAGAAAGACAGAACCAGTCAGACTGTTTACCAGACTGTGTCATGTGGTGCTGTATTATACATTCTGATGCCCACAACTCTGAGCTATTAAATAAAAGTCTGGTACAAATTGTTTCAGTGCAAGGTTAGTGAAAAAGCACAGTTTTCAGAAGGTCAAAAATGCCAATTTTCAGTGTGTTACCCCTTGAGCAAACTACCGCAGATCTACAGCCACACATTGTGTGTATGTGTGCATAATGTCTGGCTGAGGGGTGGGAAGGAAGGAATGGGATGGGAAGGGAGGAATGGGATGGGAAGGGAGGAATGGGATGGGAAGGAAGGAATGGGATGGGAAGGGAGGACAGATACAAGTAATTCATAAGGGCTTTGCGTAATCGCAGGTAAGAAATAAGCATTTTCATAAGCATGGCCTGCTGGCTTATGAGCAAACAGGAGAATGTCTTGATATCTGCAAGGTAAAGAGAAACGGCACAGGGCTGATGTGTGCCTTTATGAATGACTTAGTCACTAGTGTACGTGTTTTGCCATGTGGTGCCTGAACTTGCACCGTATTTTTGTTGGAATCTATGTATCATCTTGCAAGTGTTTTCTCTATAAACATTTCAAACAGTCATGTCTCTCTAAACATATCCACTTTAATCTCTGAGTGATCTGAAAGAAAAATGCGACATTCCAACATTTACCTTTATTATTTTATATCTGTTATAAATACTCAGTCATCTTGATGAAATGTGTTATGTCTTTTACAGGATACACATTGGTTACAGTCTTCTCAGTGTTTAGTCAATGTTCTATGGTGATTAGCTATTGATTTGGAAGACCTACAGGATCTCAATTGTCTGCGGCAGTCAAATAACAATTAAAACCCATTGCCGTGATGCTATATGCTCTAAATCCAATTGTTGCAAATTCACAGTTGAAGTGCAGGTGAAATGAAGCATGGGGAGTTTAAGATGGATGTCTGTTGCATCATGATATTTGTCTTGAAACGATCTTTGTGTTATGCCCTATACTTAAAATAGAAAATACCACCCCACCACCCACCCCCAATTTCAGATGATAAGAGGTGCTGATAAAATATGGTTATGTAGCTTTCAGAAGAAAATATGTCTAGGAAGAGCTAATGTATCTAAAAGAAAGAGCCACTATCCAGACAAATGGAACAAATTCATGTGAATTTTTTTTATGTCTTCTATGTTGCTTTTCTGCACGTTTTTACGTAATCATCCCACGGGGCTGTGAAAATAGTAATAAAACAAGCTGATAACTCAAACTTAGAAATTTTCAGACTTTTTCAGTTCAGCTTCCAAAATGACCTTTATCTTTGAAACACTTTTGAAAAGCTTTTGTATTCATCGTTCTTCCTTAATAGCTCAAAAAGATGTTTTGTTTTCTAGTAGGAAAGCTTTACTCGCTCTCTTCAGCAAACACAGCGGGATTCAAAATCTGTTGTCCTACTCCTGCTGTGATGTTTTGTTCTACTTGGCTTGTATGAAGAGGTAGAAGTGAATAAATTAGGCACACAAATCAGGAGCAGAGAGTTGTGTTTAGGAACTTTAGGAGAGGTGTTTTTTTAATGATTCTCTCAAGAATGGCATCATACTTCCTCCATATAGAAATGGTTTGATGATATTTGTTGCCCAAAAGTTCCTGGCAGCTTTCTTCTCTCTTTCTGTGTTATCCCTTAACCGGTGTAAGTAGTGCTTTGCCCTCCTTTTATCTCAATGCTATCATCTTTCAGCCGTTTGGGAGCATCATCTATCATTCCCTGCATCATTTACCTTCTTATACTTTGAAGTGTTGAATTAACTGTCACTGGGAATAGAAAATAGAAAATCTGGAAAGCTGCTATTTCATTGAAGCGCATGACTAGTGATTGTATCATTTTTATGAAATTATAGGAATTAAATTGAACCTAACAAAGTAGAAAATAATCATGAAGTAAACATTTTGACCCTGATTTAGCATTCTTTTGGATCTGTTTCCTGCTGACAAGAGACTATTGTCTTTCCATTTAATAATGCATATAAAGCTGAGTGATCCATTAAGAAAACTGCATTGAAATTTTCACTTACATGTTAATCTCAATCTTAAATTTAGCCTCAAAATTTCGCTCTCTCACTCCTCAACAAGCAAGCTGACTTTTAATAAGTTCTGAGTCTGCATTTTGCAAACTCTAAGTAACTATTTTACAATATGAGGGGGTTTTGGAGTTTCATTTCTGTGTGCTAAACAATGGAAATGTCTCTCTAATTTAATGCACTCACACAGGTTCCTATATTGTCCTGAGCCATAATTTGAATCTAAGACAAAGTAATAGCTATCCCTTATTCTTGTAGTCTATATAAAACACAACTAAATGGTCAAATTCCAATTCTCTGATGCTTCCAGCCTGCCTCATGACTCTACTCAGCAGATAAAAGCACAGTAGTCCTAGGAGAAGATAACACCTCTTGAAGCAAGCTTACGTGGAGTGGGGAAAGAAAGGAGAGGTGTGGGTTGGGAAGGTGGCAGAGTTATAACAAGGTAGTGAGGAAAAGACAAAAGCTTGAGCATGAACCTCATACTTCAAGTTTCAGCAGCAGCATTGTAGCAAACACTTTCATGACTGGTGGGTGCCTTGTCAGAAGGTTTGCAGTGTCCCGATGCACCAAAGTTTGACCCTGCTTTCTGTCCCTCTGAATATAGCAATATTTTCCCCCTACTTTTTGGGTTTTTTCACAAGGCTGTGTAGGCTCTGCCAGCAGACCTTCACTTTGACCCACTTCCTCAGTCAAGTTCCCTAAGTCATATTTTATTCCAGGTCTACAGATGGAAGGTTCCTATGTCAGCATAGCTGCATGTCCTTCCTCAAAGGCTTCCTGGAGTGCCTCTGTTTAGCCTGATCATATCTCCTAACCCTGCTTCATTTTTTTTTTATTTTTTTTACGCAGAGTGCTAGCTACAATTTCAAGCTCTGTTCTCTAGATATAATGGCCTATGGACCTTTTCTGCATTTCAACCTGTTGGTCATTTAGTGAAATATTGTGGAAAATAAAGCCCCTGTTGTAGAGATGATGAAAAATCAGTTCGGCACATTGTAGATTCAGAGAGATTAGAATTCAAAGGAATATTATTGGGCTAGAAATTAGTCTATGCCCAATCTGGGCATTGTTGAGGTTATTTGATAGTTTCCATGAATCAGAATTGGTGGCAGATTAATCTGACTTTACTTGGCACTGTTTGCTGCAATGTATATCCCGCTCTGTAGAAATGCACTACAGTTATTACAGTCCAATGTCAGTGCAAAAATGAGTGATACGTCAAGCAACAATAAGGTTAGTGTAAAAAAAAAAAAAATTCTTATTTTATTTTGCTAGACATGGTTTAAATTGAGAAATGATGACTCGATAGAATTAGCACTATGGAAGTTAACCTCTGAGCTGAACAGTCCTGCTAGGATTTCCCAATATATATCATAGACATAATAAATTTGTATTAAAAAAAAAAGATATTTTGAAGATTAATATCTAATATTTTCTTGGATGAATATCTTTTTAATGTGGTGAAAGTTGGTGAAAAAATTCTAGAAACCCTGACACAAGTTGTGGTTGTCTAAAATGCATAATCTAAGCTCCGAAAGTTGCTGGAAAGAATACGAGGTTTAGATATCTTTTTTTTTTTCCTTTCTATAACTAATTATATGTCAAAAATTAACAAAAAAAGAAGTAGAAATACCCCATCAGATTTGCATTTGATTTAAACGAAAGAATATTGCATGTTGTCATTGAAAAAAGTCAGGAATAGCATCTAAAAAAAGGATACGGGCTTTGTTACTGTCCTTACTTGCTTTTCCATCTCAGGAGACATCCACATCACTGGCAGTGCCTGGCTTCCTTGTCATCATTGCACAATATGTGTAGACAAGAATAACACTGTATGAACACTAAGAGATATGGACATTACTAACTCTGTGTCAGAAACTCTGGACAACCTACTTCTTGACTATACTCTCCTAAGGAAAATGTTTCAGGGATCCTTCTCCAGTTCCTATTGTGATAATGGAAACACCTAAGGACATGGATATTCCTTCCTCTATATGTGTTTCTGGAGGAATTCTGGAGCCTGCCTTAATCTTTGTCCTGGGAGCTGGATGTTATTACTAAATGTGAGAATAAACTCTCTTTGGTTTCTGTGCTTCATGTGAGGAGTAAGCGGATGCTTGTTTAGTTGTTGTTTCTGGAGATTTATTTGGGGTTGTTCCGAGGGAGGTAACCCTGTACAGCAAGGAGTTACAGCAGCTAGTCCTATTTCTAAACGGAGTTTTTCTCCAGTTATAAACCTCTTACTGCTAGGCATTACAGATCTGTGACTTCCTCAGAGAGCAAGTTCTGTTTCTCTAGTCTAAACAGCCAGGAGTTGTTTAGCCTGGCAATGCATTTTTCCTCATTCCTGAGATGTTTTTTAAAGGTTTGTTACTGTTTGCTAAGCATTTTATCAAAGTGAGTGGCCACGGCCCTTGGATAGATTCCTGCCTAAAACTGTTACTACCAGGTCTTTTCAACAGAACAACTTTGGGGGCGAGCCACTAATGCTGCCTCTTTCATTCATCATTTTAGACTGTAGATGGTAACTTAAAAAAATCCTGGGACCTAGTTGAAAACTAGATGTGTTTTTCCTTGCGGGTCTAGTTTTAATTTTTCTTGCAAATGTCATCCAAAGTAGCGTAGCAATTCTGAGACAAAACATACTGGTGCAAGTTGGAGAAACCACAAGAACTTACTTTTTTTGCAATACTGCTAGATGAACATGTTGAAAAAGGCATCTCCCATAGCGTAATTCATCCAAACTTCAAAAGAACTGGACTCAAGCATTGAAATACATGTATTTTTACTCTACCATTGTAATTCCATGTTTTAGAGAGCCATAGCAATAATAACAGTTAAACTACCTGTGTTTATGTGAGGATATCTTTCCAGCCTTGAAGGAATAAGAAACATCTGATGGACTCTACAATTCAGTAGTCTCCAATAAGCATATATATGCCCATATGCATGAATCCACACACAGTATTTCACTGAACTGAATTCCCATGAATTCTTATTGCACAAATTTGACAGTTCTGTAGGTTCATTGTCCGGTCAAGCACTGTCAAATCACTGGCATCTCACACCTCTTTGAGGCTGAAGTTGCCTTGTGTTTTTCTTGTAATGCTGGTTCTGCTAAAATGGTGGCAGAGTTCTGCTTAAATATTCCCAGAATCTGACAGATGTCTACTAGTTTCACTCATGATGTAAAAGAGACGGGAATGCCTTCTGCTGAGGGCAAGAAAGAAAGCAAATGAATTAGCGAAGGTCTTGAGTGGACGCTAAGCTCAGAAGGAGATTAAATTGAGGTTTGTTTTGTTGCATTTGGTTTATAGTAAAGCCTAGAGGGAATGATGTTATTGTAGGTTGATATTCTTAGCAGAAGATGAAATTTGTAGTGTATTCAAATGTAGAACTAAATCATGTAGAAATTAACAGCTCAGCAGAAAGGTAGAAAACGGAAGGATTTTTGAAATGGCTGGTGGAACAAGAGCTGCTGCAATATGAAAACTTAATTGTGCGCTGGCAGTACTGGAAAAGAGATGCTCATTCAGTGTAGGGAGGAGTCCCTTTTTCTGGTTTTCACAGGAGAAACCTGAATATTAAAAAATACCTTGCTGGAAAGGAACTCTGCCTGTGTATACATGGTTTCTCTGGGTACAGGCATTCCAGCGTGTAGTGTGCCCTTGTCACAAGGAGGATTGTAATGGGTCTTCACATTGCTTTCATATTACTGTGGAGAATTTATTCAGGATCAAAATCCTGGTGTAGATAGCAGGAAGCCGCTCAAGTCCCAGACGTTGTGGGGACTCCCAGGCACGTCCACTGGTCCTATCCTGTCTGAGTAAATAAGTAGACCAATCCTTGTCAAGAGATTAGTCTGACTAGTAGAATAGTGAAGACTACTGAGGTTTGAGAGAACTGGATTTAGAGAGGATGCACAGCCTGATTGTGTTTATGGAGGAAGATGCCTTCGTGTGTGAACTGGCAGAGATAATTTGTGTTTCCTCTCATGAAGGCATCTTCCTGATTCATGAAGGGAGGTGCTGATTACAGCACTTATCAACCACAGTCCTTAATCAAAATGAATCAGTCAGAGAACAACTTAATTGCATTGAAACAGAAGAAATTGAACTAAGCTTTAGGTAATGTCTTTCTTTCTTTTTTTTTTTTCTTTCTAAACAATGACCGCTGTGTTTTATGGAGCAGGCCACTTCCCCGTATTGCATTCAGTGCTTGCATAATAAAACATTCCAATATTCAAATGGATAAATAGTTCATTGAATAAAATGACATTGCAGAATTCCTGTAATAAGGTAAACTCAAGCATATTTTGAAATGCAAAAGGCGCATGTAAACATGCTGATCTGGCTTTTGGACAAAGCAGGAACTTCTTGCTGTTCTGTGGGGAATAAATATCTAGCAGAGTAAGGAGAATCTGAAAGGACAGGCACTTAGTGCCGTACTGCATATAATCTGAGTTCTGCATTGTTTGGCATGAAGATGACTTACTCTACCAGAGTAAGACAGTTAGTGTTTTTATAAATACGGATCTAAATAAAAATAGGAAAGTATATGTAAATATAAACAAATATTTATTCTATAAATATAAATAAATATTTATTCTATAAATATACATAAATAATACAGGCCTGGCCCCATTCACCTTTTTAAAGAAATTATCCTCTAAGAAACTGCCTTTGATACCTGTAATGCCTTTTTTAAAAAAAGCCATGAGTAATTCATTGAATGTCTTTCCATTTTTATTCTTCTGTCCAGAATTTTTGGATCCTTGTATTTATTTTCTTACTCCATTTTCATCTGACTGATTTTAATTTGCTGACTGAAGCATCTTACAAGTCCTTAAGCATTGCTCTAAAATTCTTATCTTTTATTTGTATTAGTTTTCTTCTGTTTCCAGTAATCCAAACCCAAGAATTTGAAGAAACTGGAATTCACATCCACTTCTGAAACCAAGAAGTACTTTCTGCAAAACTTAGAAGGGACCTTAACAACCTTGTCTATGCAGATATGTTGAAGTAGAACAAAATTCTAAGTTAATGCACAGGTACCATCACTGGCCTAAAATATTTAAACTGTTTTTCGGTGGTTACTTCATGGTTGTATTTTGCCAATATTCCTAAAAAGGGTAACAACAATTAATAGCTGTCTAGAATTTTCAGTGGCCTCATGAAATTAGATGCCCAAGTCCTGGCAGAGGTCAGTGGTATTTTGAAACTAAACTTCCTGAAGCATCTTTGAAAATTTCATCCCTAGGAAATTGCAGCAATATCCACCACAAACATTATTTGACAATCTTTTTGTACCATTCCACCAATTTTGATTTGGTTCCATCTCATACCATGCCGGACGTTGTACTGAATCTGGGAAGTGCTTAGATGCATTTGAATATTGCTTCTTATATTGTTTAATTTTATAGGAAAAAATACCGAGCACTAAAATCTTTCACAAGGCACTTCAAAGCACGTACCCTTTCCTTTGTTCACATCTGTGGGTAGCCTCAAGTGTTGGAGCTTGCCAGTGGAATTTTTATTTTCCTGGAGGGCTGGGGATGGAGCAGCTTTTGCTTCCTTGCCTTTTTCTTGGTATTATGTAACCACTTGAAGGAAACAGAAACACAGTAATTGATAGTCTGCTAAATAGGTGAGAGACAGGACTTCAATGTCAGTCAGAGACTGTGTATTAACTAATATGGTGCCCCAGGTAAAGAGTAAGTTTAGATGCTTATCAGGGATAGAAAGATTGAAGAAATAGAAAGAAGCTTGATTTTAAAATACTTAAACTGATGTGTAAAGAGACATTATTAAGCATTGGAAAAAAACCCAGTATAGTAGTAGAGGAGAAGACAAGAAATGCAGGGTTTTCTTTGAGAACAGAACAAGAATTCAAAACAGTGTTGGAGGAACTGAAAGTCATTAGTGGCTCGGCATATATATTCAGATGAGGTCGTATCATTTCCGTGAACTTTGATTCAAATTAATCCTTACTTGTAAACACAGTCGTTCTGCTTGCAACATTTTGTTTCAGCAGAAACTATATAATACCATGGGAATATATTTTTTGTCAAACCTTACTCTTTGTTTCCTGTTCCTCTTCTGCCAACCTGCAGAATATGTGGGAGTTAGTAAGGATAACCAAATAACCTTAGCATATAGCTTTGAACAATTTTGAGTCATCAGACTGTGAGGAATTATTCTGTCAAATAAAGCACACCTTTGTAAAAATGGCAGTAACTATTAGTGTTAGTTACTTATACTAGTTACCCCTAAGAGAGTGGAAGAGGAACACTGGATAAGGTACAGTCTGTTTAAAGATTGAGATTAATTGGTGCTTCACATTTCAGTCATTCCCAAAGACCCTTTCACTGTATGTAACTAGTAACCATCCATCTGGTGACATTATTGCATTATATTAGGATAAGCATCATTCTCTGTATTTGCCAATAATACTAACCTTCCCCCCAGTTCTATGTGTAACTACGTTACTTGTTGCCTGCTTAGAAACATGCATTTTGTGCTTATAAATAAAACCCTGTTCTTCAAGATTCCCTGTAAGAAATGTTTGACTACAGTATTTTCATTTTTACATGCCCATATAATGCTTTTCTGAACCTGTGACTTTGTGATGTCCAGCTGATGAATTTGGGAATCATAAGGATTGTCTACATTTTCTTTTGGGGAAAACCAAATAATAACTGAGTAACCAAAGAATTTATTACTAATAGCACAATAACCTTAACTGTTAAATTTAGTACAGTCATTCAGAGGCTTTATCATTATATATTGATTTTGTCATTCTGAGCTTGTGATATTTAACGTTTTTCAGTAAGCATTAACTTCTAATTAAGTGTTTGCTGATGATTTAAAAAAAAATCCTAGCCAGTCCTGAGGATATCAGTGATACGAGCCCGTTCTGAATGTAACAAATATAATCTGAAGTTTTATCCATGATTAGAGAGCATATTACTGTTTGTTTTTTTTCCTCAGAATCATTAAATTTTTCTCACATTTGCATGAGCTGTTACAGAGTTCTGGCTTCTGTAAGAAATTGTCCGACCTGCGAAGCAAGAAAGCAAAATCCCTAGATCACAGCTTCCTTTGCAATTTGTTAATGGACTCTAGCATTAATTGTCTTAGCAGAAACACCCAGTGGCTAACATTCTACTATTTCAAAGTATTTCTGCCAAAATGTTATTGCCTAGGGAATCAAGCTGTGCTCCTCCCTAGCGAGTGATTCCTCACAATCTAACAATTTTTGGTGAAGCTGCTTGAGTTGGTGACTCAGTGAAACACCACAAATACAGGTCATCCATCATTCAGTTATTTGCTGACTCCACTTAGGGTGGTGGCCAACAACCTGTTCATCTGCCAGACAAACAAGAAATCAAACAGGCTGGACTGTAAGGCTGCACTTTGATAGAAGTTATTGAAGCAGCCAACCCTTGTAGATGTCATAATTGCAGGGTAATCATTCTCTGCGTGCTTCCGTAGTTATTTTTGAGAGTGAATGGCCTGTTCACTCAGAATTTCCCAGGAACTCCAGGATGTTTCTTTCCTCCATTTACAGAATTTCAAACACCCTAAAACTTTACTGACAGTCCCTTGGCTGGTAACCTATCCAATAAATTGTTCTAGTAATCTCTTGAGAGTGAGCGGACTCATAAAATAATACTGTACTGGTACTTGGCAAATATATAATGTCAGAGAACAACAGCCCTGGGCAATCATATAAAATCTCTAAATGCTCCAAGATGTCACCCCATAATCAGCAGAATGTTTTTTCACTTCCTGGCATACATATGTTCGGGACTATTTACTGTCATACCACAGAAGGCTCCTTTCCATACAAACCATGTCAGCGTGCTTGACTGTACTACTTTGGCCAAGGAGAGTAAATTCTTAATGTCAGTTAAGCCGCATTTGACTTTCAAGTGCAAACCCTGAACTCCCTGTGTTTTACTGAGTTGTTTTGGGGGGTTTTGTTGGTTGTTTTGCTTAATAACTTACTATTGCTTAATAGATCAAGGATCGTATCAGGGCTGGAAATATCTCTTCTGATTAGAAAGGAAAACAAACTGAAAAAAAAGCAAACATGATCCTAATTTGGTTCAACCTCATATCCCGATTGATTCCTTATCAGATGTAAACCTTCTTGATCCTAAACCCCACTTGTGTTCCTGTCTGATGTCTGCAAATACTCCTCCTCGCCACGAGATAGTGCCATGCTTCAGGAAATATACTTGTTTGGGAAACTGAAACCCACTTGAAGCAGACTGGGAACTGTAAGACATGTGATGTTCTAGATTTTGTTGGATTTGTTAATGTGAAACATGCTTCATGAAATATTTTGGTCACAATATATGACTCGTGTTCTGGCAATGTGGGAAGTGGATAGCTGTTGCTTCATTACTAACAAAAGCTTTGTTAACAAAAATCAAAATTGCAGCAATTATTTAAAAAAAATGTATTCGAAATACTGCGTGAGTACAGAAAATGTGATACTGATGTAGACATAGTAGGAGAACACAGTTGCAACTGGGCAAGACTGTCACTTACAGTATTTCTCAGTAAGATCATCTCTATTGCCTTGTCCACTTGGCTAAACATGGATGCAAAATAAAGCAGATTTTGTGTTCTACGAAATTTCTGGTTGTGATCAGAAATGGATATGTCATGCTTTTAAATGTTGGATGTGCCTCTTCAACATCTTCCCAAATTATAGGGGCAGAAAGAGTTTAACAGTAACTCTCAGGTTCCTTCTTGAGGTCTTTCATGTGCAAATGGTGAAGATCTACAGGCACACAGAGCAGAGCTTTTCTTGAGCATCACAGTTAACCTTTGAGGTAGGGCAAAGACGTAGCCTGGCCAGAGGGTGTGGAAGAGAAGATAGTCTGAGCAATGTCACTCTCCTGTGCCCAATGATAAGCATTCTACGTGTTTCTCTTGAGTGGAACTAAGGTCAGGAGTTCTGTTTTCTCCCTAAATTGAATGTTGAAACCTGATGTGCAGCATCAGCTAATGCTTCATGCCACCTCTTTGTCCAGAAAGCTGAAAATGGATGGAGCAAAGATGATCCTGACTGTCATCCTTTTTGCCGCTGTGTTAGCTGATGAGATCTCAGTCTGGACCTGAACAAAGTGCATGCTACTCATGACCTCTTGTTCCTTGCTGGGAGAAAACAGCCTGAGGCAGTGTTGGCAGAGCTGACGCTGGGAAAGCTGTAGAACAGAGCTCCTGCTGCTTTGCTACTGCGTATGCTGCTTCCACAACCCACATTTCACCCCCTTCGTATCTCTCATGGGAGACTGCAATAGGAATGAAGATGAGGCATCTTCTCTGCCGATGCAGATGGTGGGGTGGGCAGAGCTGGTATCGAGACACGGGCTGGGTTGGGCTGCGCTGACTGCAAGTCTAACTACATAAGCGTCATTTAGATAAATTGCCTCACCTGATTTAAAATGAAGAGAATGTAATTGGAAAATGCAGTCACATGTCTGTAATTATTCCTTATTTCTTAGAGATAATATTTCTTTTTCAAATATAGCTTGCTGATGATCAGGGATTGGTGTTGATGACAACTGTTGCCATGCCAGTATTTAGTAAGCAAAATGAGACTGTAAGTACTCAGATTATTTCTGTCATGTGAGAATGGGGTGACGGCAGTGAAGTTGCTTTCAGGGACCTAACAAGATTTTAGCCTACTCCAAAGATTTTTTTTACTCTTTTTCTGGTTTGCAGTTATTATTGCTTTGTTAGCATAAAGATGTGGACAAGTAACTATACTCTAGAAATCATAGTAATATAATGAAACCCTGTGTCTAAGAAAATCTCAGCTGACACTAGGCCTTAGGATTTTCTTAATTCTCTATTACCCTTTTATAGCAAATGATCAATATCCTTTTCTTCTTTGCACTAATATGCGTCTATTTCATCGACTCAGATTTAACTAGTCATATGTATATATCTGGTTTATCTTTACTAATTTAACAGGTTATTAAAGAAAATTACATGTACTTTTAATGTTTAATCAAATTTGTTTTTCAAATGTCAGGGAGAAATTGCGAAGGAAGGGAGTAACATATTTTTAACTGTAGCTTTTAATTAAAAAACTATTTGGTATGAGGAATTTTACTGTTGAGGGATTCAAGAGCAATCAAAAGCGTGCATGCCTTTTTAATGTGAATTGCAGTTAAAGTAGAGAGAAGCAATATTATTGATTACATGACTATTTGATCAGATGAGTTGTACCAGCATCCACTTCCCCACTTTTAAAATAATTTGTCTGTTATCTATTCACTCCTGCAGAGTGGCTGCAATGTGAAATGAGCAGTGACAATGTTCATTAGTATCGTGATTCTGAGTGCCTCTTTCATTGTTCTTTTCAGAGATCTAAAGGGATTCTTCTGGGCGTAGTTGGCACAGATGTTCCCGTTAAAGAGCTTTTAAAAACTATTCCAAAATACAAGGTAATACACAAATGATAGCATGTCCTTTATACTCAGTATAATGTCTATAATATAATTTATTTAGCATGTTAACGTTGTTTATACTGATGTAGCTCCATTATTTCACTCATTTTCCTCAGGAATTTTAGCTCTCTAATGTCTGACGGCTTAATGTCATTGCTCCCGAGATCAAGTGCAGTTTTTAGTACCAAAATTAATACACAATTTGATCTTCATTTTTGCAGATCACGGTGTGTTCTAGAAGGTAATACTAAGTATTGTACGTAATAAAATCAATGAGATGATTCAACTACCCAGTAGAACCAGAATACCACACATGCTGAAAATTTGCATAACTTGGTATGAAAACCATTTCAAAAACCTACCCTTAACATGGCTTTAAGCTTCCTGCTGTGTGTAGCACGGTCCATGTCCCAGGTTTGTAGCCTCCTTGAATTAAAGTGAGCGGCACATTTCAGGAGCTTGAACAAGCTCTTGCCTAACCAGAGTAGCGGTTCCTTCTCTCCTACCCAGTATTTCAGTATTTGCTAGATATTTCCCTCTGCTTAGTTTTCTGAATTCAGAGACGATGCTACTATAAAAATCTTAAAAAATAATTACCACAAAAGTTTCCAAAATTTGATGCACTTCTACTGTAGAACATTTGTGACTCGGTAAAAGTAGGCTGCAGGCAAATGCAAAGATGTAATTACATTTCATTTAAATTTGATGCAATACGTCAGTATTTCACTACTTCTGTGTCCGAAATGTTTTACTGTAGTGCTATTTCATTCACGAATGAAAAGTGAATGTTTTTGCAGTTAATTACTAGCAGAATTTTTTGCAAGACAAATAAGCATCTAACGCAATACCGGAGACAGCCTTTGCTAAAGAGGCCAGCTGTTGGAATTGCCACATTTTGACAGGGACCTGTATTGAGCATAAATTTGTATGTCATGCTTTCCTCTTAATTGGCTGCTGTGCTCTCTTTTTCTGATTTCTAAGAGGGTGGAAGAATAAGCTGGATTGTGAGTGCCTTTGAATATTCCTGCATATTTTCGTAGATAATTCTTGTTAGGAGGGAAAAAAAAGTCCTCCGATTGATTTTAATTCTAATTAAACATCAGCAATTAGTAATTGCTAACATTAGCAACGACCAAATGATTTTGTAGATCAAGGTACAGTAACTGCGAAGTTTCAATGAAATGAGAAAATAATGCATAAATGCAATTTGATAAAAATAATGCATACTGGCAATAATATTGATCAGGTCTATTGCAGTAATTTCCTGGGAGCTGGATTCCACGAGGCTAGATGCTGAGCAAACACAGAACCCCTGTGGGGGCAGTTCCCAGCTGGAAATAAGTTTGCAGAGGCAGGAGATGACCACACCCCAACACCAGAACATGGTGAACAGAGACACTGCTGGTCAGGATAAATACACTAACCATCAAAGTTAGTTAAACCACAAGGTACTTTATACGTTTGTGTATGCAGAAATACAGATTCAGTAGAAGGTAGAAGAGAAAGGAGCAAAATTTGGAGCAATGGAAACAATCTTTGGAGCAGCCTTCTAAGGACCTGTGGGTACAGCAAGTCTCGTTGGTAACAAGAAGGAAGAACAGTGTTGTAGCAGCTGCAGAAATGAAAGGCTGGCAGTACATGGCCAGATGCAAAAAAAGACTGTATCACAGCAACGCTATTCAGAAGTAATTCGTAAGATTTAGACACAGTCTGAAGACAAGAACACAGAAAAAGTGTGGGGCCTGAATAACAGGTATTGCAGCAGAGTTAGAGTGATTCAGAAAAGAAGATAGGACAATTAAAATTTCTGGTTTGTATTATATTTGTTTAGATTTAGTTTTCTCTGGAACTAATATACAATCCTCCTTCTGAATATCAGACTTTATTTGAAGGTACATTTTATATTGCAGGATGTAATGCAAGAAAGGATTATTACAGGAGGCACCGATATAATGCAATATAGGGGCAATATGGTTGCAATATTGCAATATATGCAATATTAGGTTAGTGAAATCACTGGAGTTATAACTTCCAGTCTCACATACCATAAACATTTCTGAACAGTAAAAAGACCATGCAATTGCAAGAGTATAATCACCCTTGGGAACCATTCCTGTAGAGGCAGTACGTGAAATAAAATTCACACAGGGATATAAAAGAATTGGTTAGAAATAGAATTCTGCTGACCTGGAATTCTTTCAGCTTGGATGAGGTGGGCTTTATGACGAGGAAGATTAATAATAACAACAAGCTACTTTTAGCAATCATTAGCGAGACTAAACTTCCTCAGATGTCAGTGGCAGTTTCTTCTGAATAAGGCAGGGTTGGATTTAGTACTACTTAGCTTTCACGTGGTATGCTACAGCAGTTAGAAAAATGGGTTTTTTTTGTTTCTGAATCTGTCATTTAGAGACAGGGTCCAAGGTTTAAAATGGCAATACTTTTGTACGTGGTACTTTCTCTCAAACCAAAGCATTTTAAGTGCAAAGAATGTGCAGTTTCACATATTGCACTGCACACAATAAAATACTACTCTTGGAGTCTGAGTATGCTTCAAATAGGCAAATATTTTTTTCCTATGAAGCATACCACCCACATTTGTTTCCTAGCCTGATTTCCATTGCTTGGATGTCATTCTGCAGTTATCACCCCAGACAATTATACTGGAGATCTGATATTTAGCCAACAGCTAGTTCACTTGTCATACTATAATAGGTAAAATATGTCCACTGTTATTATCTTGGTTATCCCTCCTTTATGAAGAGATGCCAAGAACATATCATCTTGTTACTTTCACTGAAGTTTATTGCTTTAGGAAAACCACTAATTTATGAAACAATCTTCTATATGGCAGATACAGTTGGCCATATACAATCATTCACAGAGAGGTGGTATAAATCTACCTGGTGCGTCTTCTCTATGACCTTGCCATAATATACTCTGGTTTATATTTCCAGAAAATTACAGAAGCCAACAGACTTGCTGTCCTACTTGCCTCTTAGATAGCATTCTGACTTGTCAACCTTGCTCATATTGCTTTGTGCCAGACAAATTACTAAGGACCCACTTCAGCAAAGCATTTAAGAATGTACTGAAGTAAAATAAAAAGACTGGAGAGAAATACAAAGTCAATACCAAAGCAAGAGAAGTTCTGGAGTTTTGGGGTTGTTTTTTTGTTTCTTTAGTTTTTAATACCTCAGTGCATCAAGATATATGGGATATGACATCAGAACTGAAAAAAACGGGTGAGAAAGCATAGTGAGATGTACTCCTCGCATGGTAAAAGTTACATACTGAAGCTGCAGAAAGATTCTACGTTAGCAGCAAGTTTATGCTAAGAAGGGATGTTTGAATGACCGCAGGAATGATTTGAAGGTATATATACTGCATTCAGTGAGTGCAATCAACTGTGTAATAGGTGTATTGTTAAAAGAGTAGTATTGTTATTTATAGAAGCATAGTGCTAAATTTGATTACATCCCCTGTTAGGCCTCACAAAGCATTTCATTTCTCTGCAATCTTCTCCCATCTTTCAACTCGGCACAAATATGTAAATTTACAGGAGTTTCTTTAGTAGAAATATGCCACCTTCTGTGGCTCCACATGAATTTGAATGCACAGAGAGATAAAATGCCGTTAAGATTGTGAGATGTAAATATCACATAGGACAGGCCACTGCTTGCTCACCGTGCCTGCACATTCAGTCCCATTGATTTAAACGATTCTTTCTCAGCACCTCTTTGACATGTGAAGTAAGCTAACCTAACCGCTCCTGGAAGTATGTGAATTTACCCAATTCCAGTATTCCTTTGCTTTGGCACATGCCACAGCGTATGCCCCATGCTATGGTCTCTCATATTTATGGGTACATCCAAGTCACTCTAAAGCACAGAGAAATAACTGCCCTAGATAGTAAAGTGTGTGTGACATTTTTAAACTGTGTTATACGCGGAATTCATCACGACAAGTTCTCATTTTCACAAATTGTCAAAGATCAGAGCTTTGCATATGTTATAATGAAATCCTGTGTGGATAAGGGTTCGAATGCCAGCTTTAAGCCCTTGATAACTAAATTCTTGCCTGATTCTTTGTGTAAGAATTTACTGGAGACCTTGTTAACTAGTCTCTCTTTTTCATTTACTCTTACAGTTAGGTATTCATGGATATGCTTTTGCAATTACAAACAACGGATATATTTTGACTCATCCAGAACTTAGGCCTTTGGTAAGAATACAATTTACTGATCTATTTTACGTAGCTATACATGTTGCATTTGTTTTTCTTTCAGTGTGAATAATGTAGTATTTATTAGAAAATGAAATCCAACAGACTATTTACACTATATTGCTTTACAACGCATTTTAATTCTTGGTAAATTTACCTCTGGAAACAAAAGCTAGCATGAAAAAGATCAAGGAAAATAAACACACAAGTTGTTTCAGCAAAAGGTGTAGGCCTCCCTTACTGCAAGATGGCAAAGCCAAAAATTGTTATGATAATGTTCGTTTTATATTGAAGCGGAATAACAGAATGCTCTATTGCTATGTAATAGCCCACATTTGTCATGTTAAAGCTACTTTAATATATGTGCAGAAATTTCAGTAAAGCATATTCTCAAGCAAAAAAGGGGCACAAGGGATTTTTGTAGTAAAAGAGAAATAGCAGCAAATTTTTCCATTCGTTTCCCTTATCATCTTGTTTGCATTAATCACAGCAAGAAAAATAGAAGTGCCTATTTCACAAATGTTTATCAACTTACCACCCTAGAGAACTGGTACATTCTTGATTGCATCATTGTTTAGGAACAGCACTTGCAAGCGTTCCATCACTATCAACTCTTAGCAAAGCATCGGTATTAATGATTCCACTGCTGTGTACACATGGCTGCCATATGTATTCCTCATGCAGGCGCTTCAAGTAATGTCCGATTTCAACAATATTTTAGTGGAAACCAGAAATATTAATTCAATAGAATTCACATAAAAATAAAATGATTGGAAAGCATGATTTATTAAGTCATTAGCATATCAGGTGTTTTCCTTCAGCAAAAGAATTTGTCTTTATAAGATCTGTGCTAGGAATTACACAATTAACATTGTACTTGCACTTGTGTCCCCATTTACTTTTTCACTGGAGTAGAGCTTAGGAAAAGTTCAAAAGGGGGACTTCCATGTGTGAATAGAAAAACACCTTCTGGATGACTTCACTGTAAAATGGTCGGACAATCTGATGACGTTATAGGATCTTGGAAGGAGTTTTGAAATAAATGGTTTAATTGTAGTTTTACTTCTAAGAATATCACCCGTGATTCTAGATGGTAGAATCTTTCACAACTGTGGAAAGGAAGAGAGTACCTGTCAAGAATTTGGCAAATTACTGCCCAATAAGCAACACAATTCTCAGAAATGGCTCTTGAAAATGATCCCATTGGCTTTACCAGCTTTTAAAGCTATATATGTAGCTATAGACAGCTCAGACCTCAGTCACTTAAATTAACATGCTGTAGTGACCGGCTACACGATAGAGCCCAAAGAGTGGTGATCAACGGTGCCAAGTCCAGCTGGAGACCTGTAACTAGTGGAGTCCCCCAAGGATCAGTGCTGGGTCCAGTCCTGTTCAACATCTTCATCAACGACCTCGATGAAGGGACAGAGTGTCTTCTCAGCAAGTTTGCTGATGATACAAAACTGGGAGGTTTGGCTGATACACCTGAAAGCTGTGCAGCCATTCAGCAGGATTTGGACAGACTGGAGAGGTGGGCAAAGAGGAACCTCATGAGGTCCAACAAGAAGAAGTGCAGAGTCCTGCACCTGGGAAGGAGGAACAAAATGCACCAGTACAGACTGGGAGGCAATCTGCTAGAGAGCAGCTCNGGAAAGGTTGAGAGACCTGGGGCTTTTTAGTCTGGAGAAGAGAAGACTGAGAGGGGATCTAATGAATGTGTATAAATAGATGAGGGCTGGGTGTCAAGAAGAAAGGGATTCTATGACTGGGTTTTTTTCACCTCTACAATCCCCACAGATTATTTCTCACAATGATGAATTTGTATCTTCTTGTTTTAGGGGAATTAGGACCTCTGCTATCCAAACACATAAATATTTAGGCAGTGAAAAAAGTCCAGCCTCAGTAGAAGCAGTTTCCTCTTAAGGAAGATGGAAAACTCGAAATTGATACCTAAGTATGTCTCCCCCCATTCAAAATGTGTTTTGTCTCTACAAGATAGAATCACAGAATCATAGAATGTTAGGGGTTGGAAGGGACCTCTGGAGATCATCAGGTCTAACCCCCCTGCCAAGCAGGACCAGAGAATCTAGGGCAGATGTTGCGGTCGGAGCACAGACGTCCGAACTACACCTTCACCACAGCAGGTTACACAGGAACGCATCCAGACAGGTCCTGAAAGTCTCCAGAGAAGGAGATTCCACAACCTCTCTAGGGAGCCTGTTCCAGTGCTCTGTCATCCTCACAGTCAAGAAGTTCCTCCTCATGTTGAGGTGGAACTTCCTGTGCTCTAGCTTGCATCCGTTGCCCCTTGTCCTATCGCAGGTCACAAGTGAGAAGAGGTTGCCCCTTTCTTCTTGACACCCAGCCCTCATCTATTTATACACATTCATTAGATCCCCTCTCAGTCTTCTCTTCTCCAGACTAAACAGCCCCAGGTCTCTCAAGCTTTCCTCATAAGGCAGGTGTTCCAGTCCCCTCATCATACTTGAGAAGTATGTGAGTGTAGGATTTATGAGATTTATTCACCACACCAGACCCATCTAGTCCAGATTCCCATTTCCAGCCGTGTCCCACATGAGATTGTTGCTGAGGCAGATGCAGGAACTGAGTCAGAGGATGTGGAAAATCTCACAGCAGTCTGGAAAACTTTTAGGAGTTTCAGAGAGGCTTCTGCCTCAGAGGCTTCTGACGTTTTCACATGAGTACTTATCAGAAGGGATGCTTCTATTATCCATGCTAACACACTCATTTATGGCAGTCTGCATGACTCCTCATAGTAGTGGTTTTTCATATTGTAACTGTTTTATGCACCATTTTTATTTTTAATTCAATTTCTAAATTTCATTAGAAGTAGTTCTTCTGGTATGAATATGGAAAGCTGAAGATTTTTTCTTTTTCTTTTCCATTTCTTACTTGGTGTAATAATTTGTGATTATCTTCTCATCACAAGAACCAACCAATATTTGCAATCTTGATGAAATATTTTTCTACTCTTACTTTTCTGCATTTCAGCATTTTGTTGTCATGTTCTCTGTATTTTTCTGACCTCTTATTTATCCATTCTTCCCTGTTCTTTCCTTTTCTGACTGAGATCACCCGCTGAGCTTTATCTGGTACCCACAGCATCGAATGGGCAGCATTAGGGCTGCCGTAGAGCACCTCGGTTATAGACAAAGATATTTAATGCACCTTCAGGTCTCTTCTGCTGCATCTTCATTGGTTTGGCACCTCTGCCAGCTCATCCACGTCGAGTGACAGTTTGTGTAGTCTTGCTTTTCCCTCACACCCAGCTGCCCCATAGACATCACTTAAAAATTGTTTTAAAAAGCCAAAGTTACAAGCACAGTGACTAGATCTAAAATGCGACTGTTCCAGCATTCTGGAACTTTTCCTACAATTTGCTATTTGAAAATGTCTATTAGATTAGTTATGTTAATTTATGTCCGTGGTTAAAATGCTCAAGTAAATGTGGTTGTGCCTTAATGTAAATTTTTTTAGTAAACTTTTTTTTTTTTTTTTGAGGGGTGGAATGCCAGTGTGGGGAGAAGTTGTCTTCAACATTTTTAGCTGTTGCATTGGAAAATGTGATACGGGATTGCTTTTAGTTCATGATTGGCCACTGCCTTCAGAATATTTTTTTCTTATCCCTGTATGTGTTAAAATGCAGGTGTTATTTTTAATATCCCATTCTAAATTGGATATAAATGCATTGTTTTTCTACAGCAGTCCCTAATTTGCATACCACTAAGATCATGACTTGGTCTTGATTCCTGAAAATGCTTTTGAAGTCTTCAGGTATCCCAGGTATATCTGACAGCCTGTACTTGCAGGGCATGGAAATAGGTGTTTGAAAGTTCCCTCATCCACAATGCAAGAGTTCCACACCACGTGCGTGAGCTGTGCTGTTCTTTTTTCTTCTAGCAAATTAATTCCTTCAGAAACATAAGTCTTTGCTTGTTACAGAATAGATACTTTAATAAACAGAAGGTAATGAAATCCGGGAACAGTGGATAGCTCGAAGTTTGACTGACAAAGGGTGTTATCCTCTTTCCATGTATCTGCAGTGGTGACACGTTTTAATGAGGCAAAAAGGTGGTTTTCTGTTACTATCCCTCGCCCCAGCGTACATCTTAGAGGCACTTACTTCATTACCTTATACAACAGTCTCTTTTTAAAATCAAAATGTTGGGCAGTAGCCCATGAGCTGTCAGCTACGAGGAACTCATGGTTATATATTCATGGTCTGCTCACTTCATTTTTTTCAAAGAGTCATTTTTACCTCTGGGTTCTGTCAGTAGTGCCTAACGGGAGTCTTCTGTTGACTTCAGTCGAGTTTTTGAGAGTGAAGCGATTGCTGGCGTGGGCCCTTAGATTAATATTGCAGGCCGAGTCCCGACACCGTTGTAACCAGCGGTAAAACATTCCATGAAATTCGCAACACTGAGTATGTGAAAATAGGCATGTAAGAGTGGGATTAGTTCACCGAAGATATGTAAAATTGTGTAAGTTACACTTTACATTTAAGTTACATCGATTACTGACTCGCTCCACACTGATTTATATCGCTATTCTGTTTTCTTGAGGGTGATGTAAAGCTAGAATAGTACCAGACTCCTGAGTTACTAACCCCTGCGGCCGCATCTGTTAATTCTGAAGCTGACATACTGCTTTTGAGGAATTGTCTTATGGGACACGGAGCAGACAGGCAGGATAGCAAACAGCCACTGAGGAAGAGCGCTTCCTGTTGCACCAGATTTTTTATCTTATGCGGACCAGTATATTTAATCATTAAGCTCATACATTTCTGTGCTGATTATCCTATTGGGTTTCTGTTTAAAAATGTTTTTCTTGGAGATTTCCTCTCTTGTTTCTTCTGGTTTTTTGTTTTGTTTTGTTTTCAATAAGCTTGGCTTTCAGTTCGGGTGACTGGCTGCGTGTGCATGGGCAGCTGGTGGAAGGAATTGAAGGAGGAAGAGGAAAGTACTTTCTAGATGCTTACAAGATACTTGCAGAGGTTTATGACAGTTGCTGAAGTAGCCCCCAGGCTTCCCGCTCGGCCTGGCTGGGAGCTCTCACAGGTGACTGCGGCCACAGAAGTACCGGAAAGACAATGGGTCTAGACCAAGAAATCCTGCTAACCAGGGAATAAGGAATCCTTTCCAAACTCCTTCTGGAGAATAAAAAAAAGAGCTTGTGAGGGCTCGCCAGTTACAGGACTGGGCGTGAGTTACCTGTGTGGTTCGCACACACACACACACAACGTGATTTTTATCTCCCTTCCTCTTGTTGCCCTTTTCTTCCCCGGACCANGGCTGCAGCGGGAGAGCGCGGGAGCGCGGCTCGGCTCCGCTGGAATTTAAAGTGCCTTTGTCGCCTTTCCGCCGTATTTCAGAGCTTTTTCTACAATTGCGTAGTGGGCGAGCACGTTTCAGATGTTTTTACGCATTCTACCGCTTTTAGGGCGCGTTGCGGGTACAAAATGCGGCAGTGGTAACCCAGGCTGTAGCTGGTGGTACTGATAGTTCAATTCTTTTTTTTCAAATTTTGCTGTATCTGAATGCTCCCTTCTTGCATTTTTATTTAAAGTCTGTGTTTTTTGCAGAGTAGTTTATTTTCCGTGAGAGGGTGTTTTGAATCGTGTGATGTTATTTTGAATTTTATATTTGGTTTAAAACCACAACTTACCGTTTAGAAAAAAAAGATTATTTGCTTGGGAGTTCAGTAGCGACTGTTGAGATTTTTCAAGGCAGTAGCTTGGCTTCCGAGGCTCCTTACACTGCTCGGAATGTGTCCGTGAGTTTAAAGTTTTTCTCAGCAACAGTTATGTCAGGTTTAATTGCTGACTTTTCAGTGTCCTCTTAGCACTTGCACTGTGCTAGGTGTAACTCCATCACATTTTAAAATACAAGAGCTCTTCACTATGATGATGCAGGTCACCAAATAAATGAGCTTGCTGAAGAGTAATAAGTGATATATATCCTTTTTAGATACACTTAAAACCGAGCACCATATGAAGTGTGGCTGATGGCTCGTTACTGTAACTGTCGCTGTGTAGTCTGCTAAATGTTTGTGCCAGGGGAAAACCACTTTTTTAGGAGAGCGTAGTGGGATTACAGAGAAATTAAGGAATGCTACTGAAAGGTTAGCGGCTGCCATAGTCACAGACTGACGTACAGCCCCAACCCTTGGCACTGGCATTAGGGGGTTGTACTGTCACCTCTCAGTTCTGATATCTGTGTGGCTTTCAATGAATAGTAGCAAGATTGCTAGCAGATTTTGTGAAGTCTGAGGCTTTTTTATTCGTAGCTGGCAGTGGAATTTGTATTTTTGTTCAGGAAGTAAAGAGGGATTATGTTTTTCAGTAATTATGATTAGGTTTATTTAGAGTAGGATACTCTAGGTTCCTGACCAAGGAGCTCAAGTTCCTTAATTAAAGAAAATATGTATTTAAAGACAAACACATACGTTATGGAATCAAATTGTATCTTTTATTTGTACTCTGCTAGTTTTTAAATAAATGTAAGATTAAGAAAGTGTTAGCATTTATGAATTAGTCTAATAACATCCATGACAACTAAGGATTTTGAAATATTTCTGGGTTTAAATAAAAAGCCTGTATCTCTCAGAGAAGATTGAGGTATATATTCATATTCTCCATATAAGCTCTAGAAGGCAGGTAATGGTGATTGTTTTTTGAATGGCTACATGTCAGTGATCTTTTTATCACTGTAAACCAGTTCAATTGATACACTGATTTCTTTAAAATGATGCACATCTTTATTTAATGTAATCAGTTGTAACAGGTCAAGTTACACATAGAAATCAAAGCCCACGTGTATATCACAATACCCTCACCAAAAGATATTGGTGCTTTAGCTGCCTGAGGGAGTCACCATTTTAAACTTAAAATGGTGACTGTCACAATATATTATATTAAGCTAAAGGACCTAAAATTTTTAAAGATTGCTAGATCCGTATTAAGTCTTTTGTAGCTGTAAATTCTAGGAAAATTTGTTTCTCCTAATATAGAACAACAGAGAAATCCAAGTCTCAGGGGAAACATTAATGCCCCACTTAAGCAGTGTTAGCCTTTCATAAGCAGCAAATCTCACTTCTCTCTGGGGAGTCCCTCCTGGAACTTAAGATAACCTACACTTACCCTTGCTTTATTCAGCGACTCCATAAAACTACACAGCTGTAGCTGACAGCAGAATATTTAAATGATTCGAACAGTGTAAATGCCTCATGTTCATTTAAATAACTGAAGAATTCAGTCACTTGAATGCCAATGATTATTCCTATTGGAGTTTACATTTCAAAAAAGACAGCCCATCTGAATCCCTCTGAGAGCATTAAATTGCTATCTAATTAGAAGTGCAAAATTACATATATTTAAAAGATAATTAAAGGTTTGAAGGCTGTTGAATAACTAGTTGTACATATAAATGAATCACAAAAATTTGTTAGCAATATGTGAAGCTTTCTTTTATTCTTTGCTTTCGGCTTTGAAGTTAGGTATAACCGAGCTCATGGGTTTAAGTCTGGTAGTACTAAGATATAGGCAGATGTTTTTAATTATTTCTACTCAAACCCCAGATAATTATAAGCAGCTGCCAGTTTTACATAATCCCGAATGATAAGGTCCGGAGAATGCAAATAAAGATCTTAGAAGGGTTGGTTTTTTTCAGTGGAGTAAAGCACATACGTGTCACATGGCTAATCAACTGCAATCCACCTGAAAACACGAGCACAGCCAAGGTACTCCTTGTCCAGTCTGTAGGTGTGTGACTTAAAGCTGGTTTTAGTATTTGCTTTTACCTCACACTGTGTATTTCCATATTTTGTTTCATCAATTTAAACATTACTGTAATGCAAAGACGTTATGAGTGTAAGTAGATGGAGTAATTTAAATACACATGGCATGAGAATTATTTCCTATTACTTTGCTAGAGGGTTCTTCTGTATACCTGGTACATTATTCCTGCTTTTTTTCCTGCCTGGAAAGTTAGAATTGCATTATTCTCTTTTCCCAAGCAAATGACATGGCTCCTGTTGTCAGCTTTTCTCTGCATTATTTCTGCACATTTTGTAGTGTTCCAGTTTTTCACTGCCATATGGCATGAAAAATCAGTCCAAAATAACTGGCTTTTACTGCCAACCATAACCTAGGAACTTCTGGATTAATATATGAAACAATAGGTTTGTCATTAAAGTCTCACTTTGGAACGGGAAGTTGTTCTTCCTATTTTTGTAAGAAAATGAAGGTGTTACCTTTTGAATTATTAAAAAAGGGAGCTTTGTAGAGAAAGCAACTTTTGTTTTGACTGGACACCTACAAGCCATAAAAGATCATTTGAGGCCACAAACTAGATGCAAGTCATGAAATAAAAATACAACGCAGAAGACAAATCAGGATCATGTGAACAGGAAAAGAAAAAGTCCAGATGAAATAAAGAGCCAGGTAGAATATTGTGGAACTATGTAACGCATGGCAAATGAAAGCTGAGTCGCTGTGGGTGATGTTATATAAACAGGTGAAGCAGTAGAGGGAATTTTTCACTACTGGGCAGTTTTGCTTTTATTGTTGTTGTTGTTTTTCTTTGCTTGTTTTTGTTTGGTTTTACTTTTTCAATTTCAAACTTACTACTCTTCCCCTGTTTTCTCACAACCTTCCCCTGTGTTTTTCATGTTCTTGTCTTTGTCCCCCAGTATTTAATCTCTAAGCATTGAATGATAAAGGTATTATTTTATTAATAGACTAATGTTTAAGGACTTAATCCATATTTAAAGGAATTTGCAATTTGGAATTATTGCAATCCTTGCTGAAAATTAGGAAGGAAATGCCTCCCTCCCCTTCCTTTCTGTGCATGTCTGCATAGCAGAGTGGCGTGGCTCTTTTTGGACAAGTGCCTCACTCAGGGACATACCATCCTTTGGAGCCGGGAAAGGAATCGGCAATACCCTCCAGCCTTATTGTATGCAAGGAGTAAAGGTAACACGTTTGAAGGACTGGTGACAGAAACAGATTATTCTGCTCCTAACTTTGGCGTCAGCTGAGCTTTCTTCTTGCACGGTCAGCTCAAGGAACAGTGTGTCTCCGTAGTGGCAATTGATGCTAGGATGGATAGCTGGTGAAGGTCTCAGCATCAGCCCTTGCGTTGGCCATGTAGGTCAGGTTCAATGCGGTTTCCATTCAAACACCTGCAGTCTTTGCATTTTCAATTAGAGCTACACTAGGCAAAAAGAAAGAAAAAAAAGTGCCCAGAATCTTAGCAATCTTAGCTGAATAACAGGCTAGATCAGGGAATTGCAATAATAACAGTATGTTCAGTCTGTGTCTATTTAAAACTATGTGGAAAAATGTTTTAGTTAATGATGTTTTTCCTCTGAGGTTTGCTCATTCAATCTTTACTATAAAACTTTGTAGACAAGAAAACCTTTACAAGATAGCTTAATGTAAGTTACAGTTATACATGCAATTGGATTGTGTATTTAATTACGTAGAATTCAAGCTCAGCAAAACATATTTGCATGTGTTCAAGTTTGTCTCCTCCCTCTAACGAGAAAATCCTGTTTAGATTAATACATTATCCTATTATTGAAGTACTAATTAAAAAAAGATTAAACTTAATCAACTGATGCTGTTTTCAAATTGGAGGAGGTTTTTAGTTCCCGATTCCTTACTCTTGTATGTAGGATAGTAGTTTGGCAAAGAGCTTTCCCTTGAAATTATTTTACCTCTCTAGCTTTTGGTTGTAGTTTAGTTTATGCTTTTTTGCTATAATATTTTCTCCCAGATCATAGAATCATAGAATGTTAGGGGTTGGAAGGGACCTCTGGACATCGAGTCCAACCCCCTGCCAAGCAGGACCATAGAATCTAGGGCAGGTTACACAGGAACGCATCCAGACGGGTCTTGAAAGTCTCCAGAGGAGGAGACTCCACAACCTCTCTGGGGAGCCCGTTCCAGTGCTCTGGAACCCTCACAGTCAAGAAGTTCCTCCTCATGTTGAGGTGGAACTTCCTGTGCTCTAGCTTGCATCCATTGCCCCTTGTCCTACTGCAGGGCACAAGCGAGAAGAGGTTGCCCCTTTCTTCTTGACGCCCAGCCCTCATCTATTGATACCCATTAACTATGACTCTCAATAGATCGCAGCGAGGGAGCTGCTCTGCTACGTACGAAACCCTGACCCAGAATCAGGTCGTCTACGAATGACTTAGATGATTCCTCAAGTATTGCTTAGGAAGTTTGCTAAAAATCTGTTCATGTTTCCAAGGCTGCTATCACAGCAACTTACTCTCCTACCTCCTCATTATCCAAATGGAGCACATCTGAGAAATTCCAACCACCTTAGACCCAAGCTTTGCAGCTGCTAAGATGTTGCTTGCTCCCTCCGTGATCATATTGACATGCTCTGACTTTATAAACATGTGGGAGGTCATATTTAGTGCAGATGGTTTGGGACTGCTCATATTAAAAAAAGAAAAAAAAATCATAGCAAAGAGTTTAATAATGACACATGTAAATGTTTGTATACAGGGTGGTGAAAAAATGTCATTTAGTCTTTAAACAGTACACATCACACGCTGTTTGCATCATCCAGTGCTACAGGAGTTTGGCCAAGCCTCAAATAAAAGATACTGAGTAAGATTAAGTTCATTCTGATTACAAAATAGAATCATTTCCTGTGTTCTTTCCACAAACAAAAATATGTTAGAGCTATAATGTAGCTTTGAGCAGACGAAAAGATTTTTATATTTCAGTCCAGATATATAAAAATTTTCAGTATGTTTTGTTTGTTTATTTTCCAGGGGTTAACTACGATATGGTGCCATCACACATTTTATACTGGCTAAAGCAGATTAACAAGACAGTTTAAATCTAGCTTTTTTTCCTCATGCACTTAAATCAGAGTAATTTGGTAGAGCTGCTAGTTTCTATCTTTCCCAATGTGTCCCTTAGTAACTTGTTTCAACACTTTAATAGGAGTCTTGCAGCGGGGTTTGGCTTCAGCCTTCAATCAGGATTTTATACTTCACCCAGGAGAATCAGAGATAAAAGTTAGATTAGGTTTGCTACCTGAGGAAAAGACATAGATGAATGCCATTTTTGAAAGCTGGTGATTTGGTTCAGCGTCCATTAATATCTTTTTACTAAGAAATTAGTGAAGCAATAAAACAAGAAAGAAGCTAGAAAAGAATGGCCATCTGAACAGTGGTGTTATGAAGTATTTATATTTGATCTACTTGCATTTCTGTTTTAGGCCCTAGTTGCATAAGTATAAATTTACTGCTGGGAATAAGGTAATATCTTCGTGAATATTAGATTTGTAAACAAAGTTACCTAGATGTACAAATAATTTCTATTTTTGTGTATCGCGTCCTTGCTGGAAGTTGGTTTTTGTTTTCTGTGTCATCCTTTTCTGGACTATAAAATAAATCTGCTCTTTACTTATTGAGTTCCTGTGTAGACAATTTAACAGTAGCACCTAAAGCATAAGAACTGAATGAGGCGTTAGGCATCTCAATACTTCCTTAGTTCCTTTCCTAAATGTCTTTAAGAAATGCACTTTCACTTCATCCAAGTGCTTACAGAGGCTAACCCTTGCTTGAGCATTGGGATTTTGGTTTTGTTTCTGCTTATCTGAATTTGTAAGACATGAGTGCTTCCAATTCCAGCTTTGCTGCAGAAATTTGAATGTTTTATCCAGCTCTTCATTTGATTGCTTTTGGATTTTGTTTTTGCTCTTTGAGCGCAAGGTGTGTAAAATAAATACCAACCCCATAATCAATATGATGCAAATGTCTTGCCTGATGTCCAAAGCCTATTTCTGCTATCAGACACATCAACTTAGATGTTGCTCTAAGTAAGGACTTGCATATGTGTCTGAGAATGCAGCATAACCCAGAAGCTCTTCAACATCTGTAACGATGTAATTAAACATTGGAACCAGTACAGGAGCTGTTTGCTCTGCTCAGATGATCCCAGCTAACTTCTTTGTAACACTTTTCAGCTCTCAGTATTTCAGAGCGTGACTGTAACCATTTCTATACTAGAATGACTAAATCAGATCAAAGATTTGCTTGGTGGATTTGTGCAGCCCCAGAGAGTAGATGTAGTTGCTCCCTGTAAAGATTAAAGATAATATTGATAGAGCTGCAGCCATGATGAAAGTCTTGCAAAAGAGCTACAAAAGTTAAGCCCTGCTAATGAACTGAAAGTTATCCTCTCATATTTTATTCTTGTGAGATTTAACTATGTTGGCTGCAAATTTTGTACTTCAGTATTTGGGTACAGTTATCTCTGGCTATCAGAGCTGTCACATAGCAAGACTCAATTGCAGCACTGAGCTGCTTGAATTCACAGGCTAGTGTATAAGCATGTGCTCAAAGCAGGAAGTCTTTACATCTCTCTACCCATCTGTTGAGCAGGCCAGAAGTACATAACCTTGTTGTTACGAGAATGATGGCACATGGAAGTGCTCTTCAGTTGCATGTGCGTGAATTCTCAGAACTTAGTCTAAGACTTACACTAACAAAGTTGCTGGAATCTTTTGCTATTCAAAAGAAGAATGGGAATGGATTCAGTATTCTGTCTACTTAGTTTCCCAAAAGAATCATCCATAGAAATAATGGGAGTATCCAAGTTATTATGAGCAACAACTAGGCAGGGTCAGTGAAGTCTGTGCTAGAAGGAACTTTACAGTGCTACGAATATCTCAACATCTCTTTGGGGTTATAATCCAGTAGTCAATATTTTAAGTTTTCTCTTCTTCAGGGCGATTTTGTTGTGCCTATTTTTAAGTGCTATGGTCTACAAAAGCAACTCTGGGACTCACGTAAGAATCTTTTAATTTAGAGAGGAAAAATGTCAGGATGGGAATAACCTTTTTAATGCTCAGAGAGCAAGTCTTTTCTTTGGCCTCTGTAGTCTCTGTAATCTGCAGAACGTGATTGAAAGTTCCTGCGCCATTGGCTCCAGTGATGAATTTGCTGTTTCAAGCACTGACAGGTTTGGTTTATGGTATAGCTGGTCCTGCCCTGAGGGAGGAGAATCAACTCTATTTTCTATCCTTCTATTGTTGGGGAGTCACAAAAGTAGCTTGGGGATTTTTCATGTTATCCCAATGTCTCCTGCCATACTTCATAGAAAGACTTGTGGTTTTCCCTCCCACTTATATGCATCGTAAAAGATAAAAGACTGGATTTCACATTATGCTGATCCTCTCCCAAATTTAATTTTTTGAATATATAATCGTAATTTTTCTTAAGGCTAGGTTCTTTATTCACGGATCTTCCTAAATAATTTCTTTTTCCACCAAGCAAGATTTTTGATCTTACACTAGCAGGCTCTCTGATTTTGAGTGTTCAGCAGAGGGCAGAATTTCCTACATTATAAACACATCGGTGACAAATCAATTTGTCACTAAAATGTTTATTTTAAATGTGCAATTTACAGTGTAACGCTGACTAGTGATAAAAAGCTATAAATTAACGCTATTAGTATACTACTTTTCCCTCCATGAAGTTGTAGATAAAATGTAGTATCAGCAAATGTTAACGCCATACTTCCCAAGACTTGCATCTTATCTTGTTTAAAGAGAAATGGGTAAACATGTTGTTGATAAGATTATAGTAAATATAACTTCCTGTGCAGCTGAAAGAGCTCGTTGAGACTTTTAACATAAACTACAAGATCAAGGTCTCATGTATTTTCCACATGGGGAGAAGAGGGAACAACTGCTGAATTTGACTTCCCAGTGTGTCCATCAAGAAAAGCTTTGTATCATGGCAAGAAATCATGCAAATAATCATGTGTGATGTAGGTTTTTAGTTCACAGGCAACATTTATGCAGCAATATGGTGCACTTTGTATGAATTAAGCTACTTACTTTTGTATTTGCTTCGTACAATTAGCAGGCATCCAGAAATTTTTTAAAATCTTCTGATAAAAAGTCTTTGTGCAAGTAAAACAGGATATGCTAAATATGTCACCTATTTTTTTTGTGCCAGTATGAAGAGGGGAAGAAACGAAGAAAGCCCAACTACAGTAGTGTGGATCTTTCTGAGGTTGAGTGGGAAGACAGAGATGATGTGGTAAGTGGTGTGTGTTTAAAACTCTGTCAGAAGACGTTGTTACTTCCCACTACTGTGCCTGGAAACTGTTTAGGTAGTCGTCAGAGAGACCACCGGATTGCTCTCAGGAAGGGAACCACAATAGCTCCTTTTGCTTTGTTCAGAATTTTGTAACTGTTTTGTATTGATTCTTCCTTACATATGCATGTGCCACAAACACAGATTCTTTGTATCTTTGGTAAAACTCATCACCCCATTCTCTGTGGATCCCGTTGTGTATTTTTGCTGGATAGCAGATGCAGTGCTAGGGAAGGGACTAGAATATCTCTTTGGGGCTTTCCTAGACAACTGCTGAAACTCAGAAATGAAAGCATCAACTTAACTTCCCTTCATGAGATCCCTCTTGAAGGCAGTAATGAGAGCTGTTTTCCTTAATGTACAAAATAAAAAAACATCAGACGAATAAACAAAATTGGATTCCCTGACCTCTGTTCAGAGCACAGATTCACTCCAAGCTCCTCGTTTCAGACACGTGTAGATGTAGAAGCGTGCTTTCTATGTCTATCAGCCATTATGCACACAGTAATTTCTATTAAACTCATTTCTCAGTGCTCCATCTACTCTGCACTTCACTCTTCATCTTATTCTTTCCTACCTCGCAGGCTTAGCCTTTTCTGCAGTACTGTATCAAAAGCTTTTCTAATGTCCATGGCTTAACCTTTGCCTGGTCTTTCTGTTACTTCCTCAATAAATCTGATTTGTTAGGCATGATTCATTTTGTGTGAATCTGTGCTGACTGTCCTTAATTAAATCGTAACTTTCCAGGTGTTCCCCTTTCTGTCCTGTAATTTAGTTTTTCCCATAAGTTCCCTCCTGCCAAAGTCACGGCTGCATGTCTGTATTTTTCATAGATGTCTCCTTGATCCCTTCTCAAATATCAGTGCTGTGTTAGCTTCTCTCAAGTCCCTCATACCTCGACTTTTCCAGAGAGGTTTTGAATATATCCGCTGAAGGTTCCCTTATTTACTTTGTTATGTTCTTCCGAAATCTGGGATGGATCACGTACAACTGCCCCTGGAGTCTTGTCAGTCTTCAGATGCACTAATTTCTTGATCCCTGTTCTGGCATAAGTCTATATTTGCTTTCTCCCTTACAAAGTATATATCTTACATTCCTCCCTCTCTCCACCCACTTTGTGAACAGTGAAACAGTTCATTTATGTTTTAGGCAATGTCTGTTTCATCAGGTGACAGATTGTCCTCATCCTCTCCTAGGAGGCCATCTTACTTCCTTATTTAAAGTTTTGTTTTGGAGCGCACACTCCAACTTTTAAAAATGTTTCTTGTATAGCTTTGTGCAGTTTACTATGCATACACTATTCAAGGCTTCCTCAGTAGATTTTCATGCCCTGTAGCAGCCTTCTGCAATCTTGGCAATCACATTGACTTCGTGTTTTATGCCTTTCTTTATCTCTCGTCTTTGATCAAGTATTGCTCAACCAGTTCTTCTGCAAACGACCTTTTAAAATTTCCACTCTCCTTTCAAATACTATTGCTACAGCTTTTCAACCTTCGTGATTTTAAAAAATCATTATTTCTCTTTGTTTTTTTTTTTCTTTTTATTTCTTCCAATGCTTCCTCTGCTTCATTTTTAGAGTTTTAATCCTTCATTTTAAATCATATCTTAGTAGAAATTCAGTGGCTTAGTTAATGCAATATTGAGATATTTCTATGACACTGGAAATTAAGTTTTATTTATAATTGAGATTCTGTTGGAATACACATGAAAGCAAAAAGTCCAGATTCAGCTCTTTCTAAGTATTTCCTTTGTTTGAGACCCTAAGCTCTATCACTTTTTCTGAAAATTTCTAGCAAAAATCAAGTTTTGTCTGTCCATGGCCCACAAAAGTTTTATTTCATATCTCGATGAAAGATACATACATGCATTTTATCTGACTCTTTTCACCAAAAAAAAAGTTCGTTCAAAAGTGTTTCTTGATTGTAACTTAGAAACAAGCAGCTTTTCTAATTGTGTCATCTTTTGAAGGGGAAAATAATGTAATCTACATTACAAGCAGACTAAATTGAACAGTACATTTGTAGAAAAGATACAGGTCCATTGCCCAATGTGTAGGAGTAGAAAAAATAGATAGATCATCAGTGAAATAAATTTTCATAAATATTTAATAGATAATAGAATAAAATGATATCCTGTTGTAGTTTTGGAGCAGCAGTAAACACCATTTTCAGTACTCATGTATAAGACAGGTGTGTTCTAGTGACTTACCTGAATTGTCCACATCTATCAATGGTAATAATTCACTAGCACATGCTTGAATAACAGGCATTCTTTGACAAATAATCCCCCAATAGGTAGGTTTTGTAAAACAGCCTACACATCTACTGTTTGATGATTAGTGAGCAAGTGTTATCTGAAAAAGCAGCAGGTTAAATATTGTAGAAAAATGTATTAGCATTTCAGATGTTGTCCTAATACTTGAGCAACGCCACACACAAGTGAGACCTTCATGCAGATATCTAAAAAGGAAAAAATGTGATGCTAAACAAACAATATTTTTACAGTTATTTTTAGAAGTAGGCCTGGTATATCACTACAAGCTTTTTGTGTTTGTGCGAAATAATATGCAAGTCATTTATACCATGTTACAAAAATCTTCAAAGTGGCTTGATGGTCAAAAATACTAATAGAAGAATAAAAGAGAAGGAGATATGAAATAAAGTAATATTGGAACTACAGGAAGAGTCATTATTAGCACTGGAGCTAGAATGAGAACGGAATTTAAAGGTAGTTCTGTAGATATTGTAAGGAAATCCAACCCTTTATGCAGCTTTTCTGATGTGAGGATTTGAGTGAGTGTCCAAAAAGTGGGTGCTATTTTTGTTGATAATTTGTAATAGGCAATTCCTTAGTGTTGTTAATTTTTGAAACAAAATGGTAAATACTGTGTAGGAGACCTGGGTAGTAAAGCATTGCTTGTTCAACTGTAGAGGGAAAGAATTAACGTATTCATATAGTTGCTTTTAATAACATAGACTACTAGTGGTGTATTTTTCTCCCATGAAACACTTCCATGGAAGCTGATTAAGACATTTTCTTACTTTTTACCGCGCTAATTTAATGGTTACATAGTTTTCAAGAATAGAGAATGATCTCATACTGTAGCACTGAGACCGAGTTGTTAGCAATTGATTGGAAGATGTTTAGTTGAAGGAGTAATACTGTGCGTTACTCTGAAGAGGTGAAGAAATAGGTTTGCTGTAGTCATCCAATAAGGAAAAGGTGACAGAACTAAGATTAGAAACCTTTTTGCCCTGAATAGAGTTGGTGTAAATATTTATATATTAATCAGATCCTTTTCCAGGTTAACAGTGCCTGCTGTCTTGCTGTTACATTTTATTAGAAATAGAAATCTTAGCATCAGCCTGTTCAACAGTGTCTTCCAGCAAAATCTGGGAATATGCCGTACCAAACACAAGAAGTTCCAATTTGGACGGAAACCTTTTTCTCATTAACTCGCTTCTTAAAATTATTTTATTATAATTTCTAGCTGAATGAAATATTTTTTTCCAAATAAAAAAGACTATGAATGAATGTTTGGGGGCTTGAAGCCAACTGAGGCCGTACTTACTTTATGCATCTGAGGAAGGAGATGAAACTGCAGAAGAGCTGAGAAACCAGATTACAAAGCCAAGAAATGTAATCACAGCAAGAAAAAAAGAAAAAAAAAAAAAAAAGAAGAAAAGAAAAACACTAAATCCCACATGCAGACTTGATCTTAAACACTACTGAGAGTTTGGAGGCCCTTTTAGTAAATCTATGGCTTGCCTGAGGCTTGGGGGAGGAATGGATCTTAGACAACTGCAGGCACCAATGGGAGAAAAATGAAAACCATGTTAAAGATAAATGGAACTGTTCTGTAAATGTTAGAAAGTAGATGGTTAATTAAGACCAGCTCTCCAAGTCCAAAACCACAAAACTTAAAATGGGAAACTATTTCCAGAATTGCCTATTATGTATTGTTAAAAAAAACTACAGTAAAATATGTGCTTTATTTTATACATGCCTCCAGCTAAAAAATTACTCTTTTACACTCCCTGGCAGAAGAGTAAGACTCTTAATTCAAATCTAGATGCCCTAGAATTAAATTTAAAGAGCTGCAAAGTTTGCAGTTTTTGATAGGTCAGCCATGCTCTACTTATTCATGAGAATAAAACCAGATCTTGCACCGGGAGGTTTGGTCATTCTCTTTTCACTCCATACTAACTCAGAAAGCCTGAAGAGTGCATTGATACAACGATCTTCACAATTTTTCATTAAAATCTGACTGAAGTGACCAATCTGGCATGAGGGACTGGAGAACAGGAGGAATTTATTTAGCAAGAACCTGATGTTCGAAATTAAGTTCAGATAGGCAAGCTGGAGAAGAGGAGAGACATAAAAATGCTCATTTTGTCAGTATTATTCTGCATTATGAATATGCCTGAAGAGGGAGTGTGAATTGATTAGTGATAGTGGAATTTTTCTATTGTAATGAAAATTGCAGCTGCAGAAGATTAATAGGTGCTTTTTACACACAAAAAATCGAACAGGTATAACAATTTCGCTTTGTAATTGAAGATATCCTAAAACAATCACCTTAAACTTTCTGCATCTCTGCCATTAATTAAAAATATAAGCAGAAGAAAGAACTTCTTCCATTCATAAATGTAAGACCATTCAAATAAAATACTGCCATGTGTGGATGGTCAAACTGGTAAACAGTAAGTGTCTTATTTCTTCCCTAAAGTCTTGAACTGATAAACAGGCAAATTCAAAACACTAAAGGGTGAGGATTTCTCAAAAACTATGTCGTGTCATTCTTCAGTTCCAGCCCAGAGACGCTGCTCTCAGAGCAGCTGTGTCAGGGTAGCATGTACTCAGTGTTAGGGACGCTGCAGCTCATTTTGGCTTCTAGACCTGGGTGACAGTGGTTAGGTAGGGCATGGCCACCAAAGAGAGAGGCTGTTTCAGCTGGTGTCCTCTGGGAGGAAGGCTCTTTTTTCATAGGGAGCAAATAGATGTGCTAAGGGGAGGCTTTTTAGGGACCTTACAGCACAGATTTGGGAGCCTGCAGCTCATGTAGAGGCCCGAATAAAGTTACTGAAAAAGAGTATTTGTGGTAGTCTAAAAAGTAACAGATTTAACTTGCAGAGCAGCAGGTAAATTGTTGTGTATAAACCCATTTTTTTCATTTATTTTCATTTTTTCCTAGCTGCTATGAGTTTTTGGTAGTGAAACCTGCTTTTGAAGGGGATTAAAAAGTCTTTTGGATGACTTTGAGAGGGAGAGGTCCGGGCCAATTCTTAAAGCTGTGAGTGACTTAGGGCTTCCATTGCAGAGACAACATTTGTTACCTTACAGGGGACACTTGGACACCAATGGACAACCAGAGGGAATCACAGAGCACTGCAGCCGTGTGCTTCCATTGCAACAGGTTACTGATCAAATGGGCTGTCATTCTTTTGATAATTCTAATTTCTGATGCAGTTAGGATACAGTTTCTGGTCTAGTTTAGCATGCAGCCCAATGTAGAGTATCGAGTATAAGCAGAATAAGTAGCGTACGGTAAGTGGAGTTTTCTCTTTATTGCTTTGATATTATATGTATAGTTGTTGATGTATTTAAACATTGAGCCCTGGTCTAACTTAGCTAAATCCAGCTGGGAACTTAGTCCTTAACTTCCTATGAGGTAAACTGCAGAATAGTAATTATTTGCACTGTGTATCCCACATAAGGTCCAGATTACTGCACAAAAAACTATTTTACTATAAAGGATGCTGAGAGCTCTGATCTTAGGCAGCTCAGCAACTTGCCTACAGTTGCATGGCATGAGTCTTGGCCAGTACAGGCAACAATAAAATCTGTTCAGCGTGTAGTAGAACTACTGAAAATGAAGAATTGAAGACAGTTAAGTATTGCCCGGGTCAAATGAGTATGCCAGAGAGCTCAGAATTACAGAAAATGCAAATAAAGAAATTAACACCCATTTCCTTCATTCCAGCTCCGAAATGCAATGGTGAATCGGAAAACAGGGAAGTTCTCCATGGAAGTGAAGAAGACAGTGGACAAAGGGGTACAATGTATAATATATTATTCCAACTAAGTATAAGTCAAGTGGTTAAATTTTAAAGATTGCCATAAATATGATTCACTGCAGGATATCTTTTTCATTCCCTGAATGAAAACATTGCTTGTAATTTTACTAATGACTAACCACTTGCTCTTTTATACATTTCTTATAGCAAACTAACTTCTTCCCCCCCTCCCCTTCTGACTTTCTTGTTCTGAATCTAGAAGCGGGTTTTGGTGATGACAAATGACTACTATTATACAGACATCAAGGGTACTCCATTCAGGTAGAGCCGACCATAATAAATGGACGTTTCATCAGACTCATTGGATTTGCATTTATATAGAGCTTGTGAACTCATTAAAAGCTCATCAGCAAAATTTGACAATGAAATATCCCTGGACAATGGTGAAAGTAGCAAAAAAAAAAAAAAAAAGGCGCCTACCAGCATTCCTTTCAGCTTTTCCAGGGATGGAAAGTTTGTGCAAGCTCACACAGGCAAAATCACAGTGTTTGTCATGGCTTATGTTTCATTAAAAAAATATTCAGTTGAGATTTACATTGAATGAAAGGCTTTCGCAACTGCTTGGAGAGCTATAAATACCGTAATCCATTTAAGTAACTACATATTGAGTCCCATTTTAATTTTTTTTTTTTCCACAACAAAAATGTAATGTAAAATGAGATAGCATTTCACTTCCAATTTGAGGTTTTGATATTTTGTTTCTCTGAACTACCTTCAGTGTATTTTTATAATTAAAACCAAGTAAGTCAGCCATATTATTCTGGCGTGCATCAAATGCTCATATTTGAATTAAAAATAATCCATCGCTAAAAGATTACTAACTGTACCTTAAGGCAGAAGGCTGGTAGTTGCAATGCTCAACTGAAATTTTCTTCAATGGAACCATTTCACAAAACTTGAACTACATTTCCACATAGAGAAAATATAGGCGCTTTTCTCTGATCTCTAATGCATGTGTTTATTCTTGTTAAAAATCACACATGGGTGGTAAAACTCAGTGGGTTTGTTTTGCTTTTATTTTGTGGTGGGTTTTCTTTTTTTGGGTGGGGGTTGTTAGTTTGGTGGTGGTGGCATTTTTTTTCTTTCTGTGGCACTGTCATTCTTACCCTGTTTTGTAAAGAGGTATGGGGCTACATGTATGTGTGCTGTGTGAGCCCTGATTCTAAGGACAGAAATACAGAAGGAAAACTGTCCTGTGTTTTTCAGCATGACCTGTATCTAGACTTGATGTGTAGCAGTATAGATTCAGGAGGACAGCAGGGGCAATGTTTATTACCATACACACTGTAGTGTCAAAGATGTTTACTGTTCAGCCTGTTTCCAGATTGAGCTGTTGGAGTTGGTGCCTCTACCTGTACTTAAAGTATCAGGCTGTGAATTTGGAGTCTTACTGAATGCTGGAAGTTCCCTAGCCTGATATAATCCCCTAGAATGAATGAACAAATGCCAGACGATATTCTGTGTTCAATAAGAAGAGGCATGGCATCTCCCAGCCAGTTCATTAAAGTTGAATAGTTTAAATGGTAGACTGAAAACCAAACCAAAACTGCTGAAATATTATGAAGCTGAAGTCAATGCGAAAAGACAAACTGGCTCAAAATATGAATCAGAAAAAAAATAGCCCAAGAGGAGTCGTGATGCTGTCGTCACATAGGAAATTCTTTTCCTCTCAGGATCTCCATTGATTCCTGCACTTCTGTAGTTTCTCAACAGCTTAGCCTGATTTACAAAATATTGTCTTCTTCATTGTAAGTCCATGGGCATGTTCAAGGCTCAGCTGAAGAAATCTCATGCTGGGTGAACAACAGAGAGCTTGGAGGAGCTTGTCTATTAGTCTGACACAGAAAAATGGTTTACTGTACCTCTAAGCACACATAAATACAGCTGATTGTTGCAGGCACATCAGAACTGAAACATCATGGAAGCAGCTAGTTGAACAGTAAATATGATCAGTGAAGGTTTGGAAACAGAGAGTTACAAAGTTGATAACAGTACACTAGCTGGAAATGTTAGAAATGAGAATAGCGCTGAAAGTACGTTATTGCTTGTCTCACAGATTTCAAGGTCTGCTTTATTTCTCTGCACAGTTTAGGTGTGGCTCTCTCTAGGGGACATGGGAAATATTTCTTCAGAGGGAACGTAACTGTAGAAGAAGGTAAGATACCTACCTTCTCATGTTGCTTACACAGTGGGTTTATTGTTGGTTTAGTAGGCCTAAAACTTGTATGTTTATGTTTGTTTGCAGATTCCACAAGGGAACTGTTTGGGGTTTTTTTATTATTTAAAGATCTTTAATTTCATGGGATTTATTTCCCTCATTTATATTAAGCATAGTCATAGTGTTTGTGAGTCTTATTTAGATGGGGATCATCTTCCATTCTCCTCTCTCAGTGTTTGAGAGAACCACTCAGGGTCCAATGTTAATTATTTGTGGTGTTTTCTGAATGAAGTAACCACTAAGAGCACGGTAATATCTATGGCTTTTTTGTTCACAGACTATACATTTTGAAATCTTTCAGAGCAATAACCACTTTGGGCATAGCCTACAAGGATTGATATTTCGCATTTTTATAACAAAAGAAGTAACCAGGGGGAGGCCCGTTTTTTCTTTATGGTTTTACTTTTTGGTAAGTCTGCAGCTAAGATGAGTGGAGGAGCCAACTGTGAGTGGGGATAAAGTCATTTGGCAACAATATCAAAACCAAAGGTTCCTGAAGATGAAGCAAGAGCAAAACTATTTCGGAAGAGTGAAGAGGGAGTTGAGAAGTTTTAGCAGTTTCTGGGCAAAAAATGTTTCAATAGAGGAATGCTTTCTTATTTTTATGCTCAAGCCTCCGTTTCCAATTCTGCTTTTTGTTTTGTCAGTGGCATTAAACAAGAAAGTTAGTTTCTTCACATATTTATTCCTCAGCTGTATTTTGGGGCATGAATGTGTTCCTATACCCAGAAGAGATGTGAAAATAAATACTTTAAAGTTTGAGTCACTTGCACAGCAAATAATGTCTAGATAGAGTGCACAGCAGGAGACTTGGAGCCGCTTGCTTCCAAACTGTTCTCAACATACCTCTCACCTATTTTCTTTAATCTAGCCATACAACTCAGCCAGTCTGTCTGATATCACCTCCCAGATGCATCACAAGAAATCTTGACATAGCGTTCTGTTTAAATGGGGCTCGGTTTAAACCCAGACCCTGCCTTCTGAACCCTGCTTGCTTATTGCCTATTGATTAGAGTTTTCAGTGTTTTTTTAAAAAGTCAAAAGTACCTTTTTATTGTGCGATACAACTAATGATATAGTTCTTATTTACAAGTGTTTGTGTGACCTGTTAGTACAATAAACCTGTTCTGAATGATCCCATAAATTGCTGTTTGTGTTCATAGGCTGCGCGCTTATGTTTTCGGGGGAGTGTTCTTTTTAAAGAAATTTTTATTTTTTAAAGAAAGAGAAAGAGAACAACGCTCGTGAAATGAGAAGTATGTTTTTAAGCATGAAGAACTTTACTAGCCAAATAGAACAAAGGAGTATGAATAGGAGTCTTTTACCATTGTGTATTTCTCTTTGCTCAAGTTTTCTTCTAAACTTCAGGAGAGTAATTTGTATGAGTTAAACATACGAGCACAAAAAATTTTTTCTATCTTTTCAGTTTTAGATTTGATTTAGTTGGCTTTTGCCAGTTTGTTAAACCCTAAAGTGTATTTGAACATAGTTTACTGTGATTTATTACATTGTGGTAATAATGCACTTTCCAAGAAGGAAAGGTTGATGTTATGGAGCGTATGTAAATAACCATCCGTTACCTGGACTGCTTCTTAAATAACCCATTATTATTCCTGTTACAGGTTTACATGATTTAGAACACCCTGATGTATCTTTAGCAGACGAATGGTAAGCCTTAAAGCATGAAATTGGTGTCTGTTACCTTTCCTGGTTTCATATTGTTTGTGCTTGCTGAGCCCAGTTCTTTATGTATGTTCAAAGACAGAGAGAGCTCGTGCTTACACATATTAACATTTTAATGTTTTGACAACATGTTCACAGGTCCTATTGCAACACTGACTTACATCCTGAACACCGTCAAATGACTCAGCTAGAAGCAATTAAACGCTACCTCACAGGAAAAGAGCCATTGCTCCAATGCAAGTATTTTGTTAACTATGCATGTAGTAGGCTTACCCCAGCTAAAAACTGTGGTACTTCTACGAAATGCAAAGCTTAGTTTAACCAGTGCTAAACTGAGATTGGATTGCTTGGCTGATGTCACTTTGGAATTTCATTTGATTTTAAGCTTTTTCCAGGGTATCAATAAAGATACAGTCAAGCTTCCGTTCGGATGGTGTAGCTATGCTGTCCAATATTATTGCTCCATCTGGTTTCGTGAGTTAGACAGGATTGGTCCGAAGCAATCCTTGGACCGTGCCTTTAAAGAATACGCCAGATACTTCACGAGTATTTGAGAGAGAATGCGTATGCAATTAGCATTTCTGAACTGCAAAGGAGAATTAAAAAAAAAAAATCAAATGGATAAGTGCGTATTTTATCTGTTTGCAGAAATATAGAGCTTTTGTGACTCGTAGACCTAATTGTGTTAACCCCATGTCACGTGCAAATGCAAGCGTTAGATAATATGTACATGAATGTGTTACACGCAGTGGAGAATAATTTTTTGGCTTTTAATGTAAAATTGTTGTTAGTGCAAGGAAATGATACATGAAAACTGCACTGTGGTAAAATACCATGTACTATTACATAGCAGATGCTTAATAGTGCAAAATGTTTGAATGCCTATCACAGATAAAATATAACAGTGTTAAAAAAATTGTTTAGTCATCTAAAAAAATTGATCTCTGTATGCACATATGTTGACTGTTTTTAATATATTGTAATAGGTGATAAAGAATTGATCCAGGAAGTTCTGTTTGATGCAGTTGTGAGTGCACCAATTGAAGCTTATTGGACCAGTCTAGCGTTAAATAAATCAGAGTAAGCAAGCTTTGTGTCAGTCATGGGTAAATTTTTAATCTCTACACTGGTGAACTGGAGGAATTCCTAACAAATCCTGATATTCATGAAGCTGTTATATTTACCGTTTGATCCTAGATACCACCAATTTTGAGGACAATTCTGGAGATTATCATAATTAGATTTTGCTAAATTTGCACCATTTTTTTTAAGTTGAATGAAAAAAATACATTGCTGTAAAGCACATACTTATTCTGAATGAGTAAAATCGACGTGATAAGATCTGAGTTGTCAAACTAAGGATTATTAAGGCCTCCTCTTAGAAGATAAAGATAAGAAATAGCTGCATGCTAATATACTATAGACATTGAAGAATGTATACAGAGATGTAAGGTTTCTTGGAATCCTCGTGCACAACGAAATAACAGACCCAGTGAATACAAGGAAGACAGCTGTGGAGAGATGCTAGCAGGAGACTTTTGATCCCCTTTCATATTCTGACTTATGTTAACGAGACAGGCCATTTATTGAAGAATGAAGTGTAAGACAGCAAAATGGTTAAGACTGCGGTTTTGTGGAGATATGACTGAATTTCTTGCAGCCATATGAGGACTGCTTTTAAGCTAGCTGTTTTGGTACTGATAATAATGCAGCCACAGAGTTCAGCCTGAGGTACCGGCCACGTTTTTCTGCTAAGGTCTAGCGGCTAAAGCCTGTCCTGATGGCAGCAATGTGTGACTCCGAGCTAGCTATTTTAAACCTAGCTTAGTTTTTGCTTGCTGAAGCAATGGTCACACCTATGACTTGAAGCATAGATGTACCACAGTGGTGGTGAATGGACTGGGAGGAAGGTCTGGAATTTCTGCCCATCTTGAATCACTGGGTGCCCGTTGCTATTAAATAGTTTATATATAGCTGTGCCACAGCTTTTTAATCTATGGCTTCCATATAATCCCTCCCCACAAAATCCTGCCAAATTTATTGCATATGACATTTTAGTGACTCTTGATCTAAAGAGCGTTTCTACATCGCATGTTTTCCAAAACGCAGGTGACTAACTTAAAAAAGCAGCATTTGAAAATAAATAAGGGAACTGTCCTTAAAATAATCTTTCTCAAAAAACGTGTACACTTGTACCTTCTGTGACCAGTAATACAGCTTTATCTGTTTACTGTCTGGAAACATTATCTTTGCTTGTGTTCTGCTCTATTTCAGAAACTCTGACAAGGGAGTAGAAGTTGCCTTCCTTGGAACACGTACTGGACTATCTCGTATCAACCTGTTTGTGGGTCCGGAACAGCTTACTAATCAGTAAGTAGCAAAGCTGTGCTTGGCAGCCATATGAGAACATAAGAAAAAAAATGTTTATTTTTAGGAAGCCTATCTGTTTCTTCCAGGGTTTTATGCTGGCACAGTGAAATTCATAGAAAAAGCTAGAAAGATTTTATAGGATCCCTTAGATTCTTTTATCAATGGGAACATTTGGAATAATGAGCTATTTTACACCTGTACATTTACTTCTACTCACACTTCATTGCGGTTAGTCTCACATCTTTATTCTCCAGAGCAGAATTATGGATATGCTATATCTGCAGATGATGATTTTATTATTATTATTATTATCCCATCTCAAACCAAATATCTGGCTTTTTTCAGGGATTTTGCATCATTCTTGTTGAAAATTTTTTGATATTGATGTAAAGCCAAGTGACAGAAATGGACTGGGTGCAAGAGTAGTCAGGAGATCTCATAATTACGGAGTTTCCTATTTTGCTTGGAGAAGATGTAATCTAGTGGAGGTACAGGTGTCTTAAAATGGAGAGCAATAAAATAAGGTCCCATAATTTATGACCTTTTCAGGCAGCAGTTTGATAGTGTCAGGCAAATCTATATGCATTATGAATGCCGAAGAAAATCTGCACTTGAGGTTTATGATAAACTAAATTTATCAAAGATCAAATTATATGGCACTTATCTGACAACAAAATATTATTGTAGCGTGAGTAGACAAACAGGTAAGCTCAATACCACTGGAGTTTGTTACTGTCAAACAACAAATCAGAACAAGAGCATGACGACCATACTTGCTCTTTTCACTGGTGAACTTTCCTCTGTCAACATTCCATGAGATTATTGAAGAATAAAGTATGTAGTAGTCCACTACCACCCTTACATATTATTTGGAAAGTAGGCTGTTAAATTACTTTTTTTCATTACTGAAGAGTGAATGCTAGTGACAGCAAACTCCCAAATCTCCAGTGCCTTTCCACTTCATATAGTTCACACTTCCTGCATTTTTCCAAGAGAAAAAGACTTTTTAGACTATGCACTTTGATTTGTACACATCAGTACACTTTTTTTTAGTGGTACTACTGTTTTAGTAGTTCTTCCATTGTTCACAAATAAAAGGATTGCAAGTATGTCACAAAGAATTAGTAAGGGCTAAAATTAACCCTTTTGTTGAACAAATGGTATTAGAAAAATTGTCCAAATCCATTTTCTTTCCCAGAAAGAATTCTTACCTTTCAATGCTAGAAAATATAGTGTGCCATCCATCAAACAAGTATTTTCTTTCTCTCTTCTTTCTCAAGAGATTTCCTGACAGCTGAAGATAAGGAGAACATTTTTAATGCTGACCATTTTCCACTCTGGTACAGAAGAGCTGCTGAGCAGATACCTGGGAGCTTTGTCTACTCAATCCCATTTAGTACAGGTCTATAGTTTTGTCATTTTCTAAATACTGATCTGAATATAATGCTGAAAGGATTCCAAGTATATCAGTACTGAGTGGGTTCTGTAGCTAATCTCAAATGTTAATCTAAAATATGCATTGAAATTTGCAGCTGATTTACTGATCCTTTGACCAGGTGCATCTTTTGCAGGGCTCCAAGTGAAACCCCAAGATGTGGTGTAACAGTTTTCATTTAAAATTTGCACAGGTTGAACTTACAGCCTAGTGTTTTAAGCAAGTTAAGTCCAACAGAGCAAGTGTCCACATTAATGAGAAGCCCCACCGGTTGTCACCCTTGTTGCCACTTTAAGCAGAGAAGTAAAAATGTGATTACTCATTTCAGTGATTTAAGGTTGTTGTTGAGATGCTGTGGAATTTTGAAATGGCAGCACCTGTGGGTTCTGGGCATACGTAGAACATGATGTTGACTCCTATTTTCTGAGCGCTCAATCCAAAAGGACTGTAATTTCAAACCATTAAAAATCCGTATTCTGCAATATGATATTTCAATTTGATTTTTTTTTTCTTAATACACCCTGCAGAAACTGTGAACAAAAGCAATGTAGTGACAGCCAGTACTGCTATTCAACTTTTGGATGACAGAAAATCTCCAGTTGTTGCAGGTAAAATCATTGCTGTTTATTTGTTTTGTTCGTGTATTTTTCCTTCACTTTCTCTTTTGGGTTAGCTGGAATTTGATGTAGGAATATCACTTTTTAAGCAGAGAGGAAGAGGGATAGGTGTAGTTGCACCTGTAAGATATAATCAAATGACTTAGTGTAGAGAACATTTAATACTTCCACTCCCTAAGGACTTGATCCTTTATTAATTGATTATCCAACTCCCTGCAAGCTATGGAGTTTGACTTTATAGAAATAACCGTTATCAGTGAAGCATTTTTAGTAGACACAATTCTATATCATAAATCAGAATATACTATGTTAAGAGGAAGGAAATGTAAGAAAGATTTTACCTAGTCTTAAGGTTTGAAAATCCTGTCCTATAACAAAGTGGACATTTTGTCTAAATTATCAGAGATGTGATTTGATCAGAGCATAGAAATTAAATAACAAAGCTCTACAGTCTATCAGCCAGGACTGTAACAGTACCTAAAGACAAAAAGGTGGAGTTTGACAACCGCAGATCAGAGCTAAAACTTAAAGATTTAAAAATGAAAGTAACTAATTTTTACATTGTTGGATATTCCTCACTGAGGTTCAGGTGCTTTTCTAAAGAGTTTTCTCTAGTTTCCAATGGTTACTGACTTTGAAGAAGCAATTAATTTAGAGAAGTCTTATGGCTTAATATGCCAGAAACAAAGCTCTCTCATCTCAGGGAAAATTAGGTATCTACTACACAAAGCAAAAACTCTCCTATTTTTCTTGTGTTTAAAATATGATTTAAAATGCAGTGAGATACAGTGAATACAATCCTCAAAGAGCAAGAATGGGCCAGATAATTGGGAAATCTCTAATCTGTTTCCTCAAACACAGAATACCTCCACTGACAATAACAGATTTTATAAGGTCAATAGGAAAGCACTCTTCTGACTCCAGTTTGCATGAATACATTCTTCACAACTTATTGAACTCTTCCATCATGTAACAGGAAATCCTAATTATGACTTTGTACTCCTGTTAAAGCATAAAATGGCATTTATAAACTTAAGTCAATGCAGGTATCTGCAAATTGCTGAAGATGTAATTAGAAGGGTTTTTACAGTACTGTAGTACAAGTACGATGAAGAAATTTGACACGTTATTTCTAGAATGCTCCATCATTTGGAGTTAGCAGAGGACTCATCGTGCAGTTTGCCATCATCTGTAAAATGGGTAGCATTAATAGGCATCCTAAAATTTTATTGCTGACTTCGAGGAGGTCTCACACATAAACAGGTCTAATACTGTGTCAACAAGCTTTGGGGTATGTTTTTATAGTACTTGAAAAAGAGAGAGGCAGATGTTGCTTCCATTTCCTTGATAACTGTGTTTAATATTGAATATTCAAAATTACTTGGATCCCATAATTTCCATCTCAAATAAAGACAAGGTCTTCTTACATGCTTTTTAATGCCAGAGCATGTCAAAGATTTCTGTGATATCTGTAAATGCATAATGCCATGAAGTATATGAGCAGTGTATTTACATTCTGAAGCACATCAGTGGTTTTTTTTACATTTATTACTGTAAACTTTCGAAACTTTGTGCTAGATATGTATTTTTTTAAATGTGAAGCATTTTTAAGAATTTGAATATTTTATTCCTTTCCTCTCGTACGGTTGCATGCTTTTAGTTTTTAGGGGGGCAGAGTGGGGAGGCCTCTTTGGATCTGTACAAACCATTTTCTGTGAGAGTATCTCAGCCAGCCACAGCCATTTAGAGACAAGCAAGTAGGTGTTATATGCATTATTCTTGTCCTTTTAAGTTGGAGATCATAAATGCGACTTCTCAGTCCTACTTTTTCCATCGGAAAACTTTCAACAAAGTACCCAGCATCTAGTTCAATTTTTAGGTTTTGTTATAAGGTTGACAGTATTCTGTTTTAAGCAAAATGTGTTCAGAGGCAGAAACTAAAGCAATGGTAAATGAGAGAAGCTTGAAGTTTTAATTAGCCAGACTTCGGAGACTAAAGTAGGCTAACGGGTAACAAATTCAAATACCTACATTGAAGCTCAAATTTGGCCACATCATCTCATTTTAATTTGTGTGAAGTAAGTATTTCTCATCCCCATTTGGTCTGAGTGGATTACAGAAAGCAGCAGGATGGGATACACATTTCATGTAAAATCACTCTGTTCCCTAGAGGGATTTGACTGAAAATAAAACTGCCAGATTGTTTATTACAGATCACTACAAGAGTTTAAAACTGGCAGAGAGAAACTAGAACATTGTTATAAAATGGAAACCTGAGTTAAACGTGCCCACAGGGGAATAAAAGGAACAAACCCAACTCTTACTACAAAATCTGCAGTTTCTTCTATTTCCTTTGTAGAATTTTTTATTCTGTTTTTGTGGAAAAACATGTTATAAGAGACTTCATATGCACATCTCTGCTAAGGTTTATTGCAAGTAGAGAAGACTCAACTCTTTAATAGATGCAGAAAATCCTAAAAATCAATGAGTCTCCAGACTGTTACTGCAGAGAACATGAGTGTTGCTGCTGCTGTTTGACCAGCTGTACCTACTAATACTAGTTCAGTGTCAGAATGTGTTTGCTTATTGACAAAAACCACGTAATTAGTTTTTTAAATCCCTCCTGCCTCTTTCAATTGAGATTGTGGGGTTTTTATTTGCATTTTTTATATTTTTTCTTTATATTAAAGATTTATTTCCTTCATCCACACTTTCTATAGATTAATAGAAATTACAGATTTCTATAGATAAATAGAAATTACTATAGATTAATAGATTAATATACAGAGTTCAGTTTATTTGCAGGAGAGAAAGGGACAATAGTACTGAACACGGGGGGGGAGTTATTTAAACATATTTATGCTCAAAATTGCTTTGTCTTAGTGTTCTCTATGACCATGTCTCCTATATCGAGTTTACATTGAAATGTTAAGTTTCTTCAAACTCTCCATGTTACAATGTGAAGGAAAATGATGGAAGGATGGAATTTTATTTTTTATTTTTCTCAACGTGATCTAAAAATTGTAGACTTACCCTACTCTTGAAATTCCATGAAATTCATACAAGATCTTCAGTGACTGAGATGAAGCCAGTCAGTATAGGATGTTTGAATATGGGTAGTAATCTAGCTATTAAAAATGAGGCAAATGAAGACTGAATGATCTCTTCCAATGCTCATGTGAAAGGCAGTACATTTCACACCAACTGTTGATAGAATTCAGCATTATAGGCTTGTATTCTTTGATATTGCAGTAATGAATATGCAGCATAGGACTTGTAAATGTTATTGTACATGTTTCTTTTTATTTCCGATTTTTTTGGGGAAAGGCAACGGCTTCATTATTGTTTAAAATAAAATTTTAAATAAGTATCTTTACCTAGGCAGTTTTGGGCAAGAGATGGGGACAGAAACAAGCAAATGAATGTCATCATGGAGTAAAGCAAGTTATAGGAAATGTTTCTTTCTTGGGATATTGAGTACATGAACCTGCATATAGTACTTCCCTGTAGATGCGTTTTAGCTCAAAAGCTATAGTACAATATAGGACCTTAAAAGCCCCTCGTGCTGAAAGAGGCCGTCACTGTTCACAGAAAACATGAAAGTTAGCCCCTTGGGATGTTTAGTTAGAACTGACATAATCTTGGGCAAAAATTTGTTAAAGAACACTGAAGAAAATGTCTGATGAAAATCATCAAGATCTCTTAACTTTTCTTCCTAGAACAAGAAGAACCTGGAATTCCAAGCCTCCTTGAAAAAGTCCATAGCAGTGCTTAGTAAAACCTCTGGACACACCTAGTCCGATGAATGAAGGATTAAATCTTACCCAGGCACAGTCTTTAGTCTCACAGTCAATTGAAATTAAGAGTTTGTAGAGGATGAGGAGAAAGAGTCCATTTTTGTTTAATACAAGGCTACTTTAAAATTCTGAAATTAAGTACAAATTTTCCTTAATTCTTTTGCGCCTCTTTTGGTGTAGACAGTTATATACCTGAATGGTTGAGGTTGGAATTGACCCTTTGAGATCATCTAGTCCAATCCCAGAGGAGTAGATCTTGAGCAGAATCTTGCGCTAGAGCAGGTTACCCAGAACTGTGTCCAGTTAGGTCCTGAATATCTCCGCAGATGAAGAGGCTGCACCCTCTCTGGGAAAACTTTTCACAGGAAGAAAAAAAAAAAACCTGTGTTCTCTTTCTTCTGAAACCAAGTCTGTGTTGCAAAGAGGTATGCAAATTTGTCACAGGAAGACCATGAAATGTGCCTACATTTCTAGTATTGGAGGATATAGACCAGCAGCATGATACCATGTGAACATGAGACATCTTAAAGCTTAATAAGATTACTGAGTGTCTGTATATCATAGTCTTTTAATTTTAACACATGGTTACACTCTCGGGTGAGAGGACCTCAGTATATAGATGTGAAAGATAAGCCTATAAAAAGTTAGCACTGCTCTGAAATCTACTTTGAATGTCATATCGTGGCCTTTCTATGATGGGAAGGTTGCAGTAGACAATGGTTTAAAATTATTAGACTTAATGGATATAATAACTAGATAGGAAAAACAGGTGGTTTTTTTTTAATATTATTGCCACCTATCGATAAAAGTGTAGAATTGCAAAGAAGTTTTGTTTCTATGGTACCAAAGTATGAGGAAGGAATATCTAAAGCAGAATTATATTTCTTTTCTACCAAAATATTTTATATACTATCAGTCTTGTATTGGACTTCCTATTTATCAAAGCTGGAATTAAAATATAGAAAACACTAAATGTGCCCTCCCCCCACACATGCTTTTCTGTGGTGTCTCAAGGAAAATCAAGTAATACTTTAATTTGTTCATTTTAAAAGCATAAAAAGCTTTAACAATACAGCCAGACCTGTAGTTTCTGAAACAAAGCAAGCCCTCATTGCTCTATGTCAACTTAACTGGTATAGTAGATTAGCAGAAGCTCAGTGTAGCTAAATTAGAGAGAAATGAAAGTAGTCCAGTAATCTGAAGATTTCTCTTATTCAGCGTAATTCTGGAAAGAAAGGAAATCCATACTGCTCTTCTGTACAGGCATCTTTACAGTCATTTTCTGTCAAAACAGAGTGATTGCCTGGGACAGGCATTCACGCGTTGCCATAGCTCTGTGAATCTACCCTGACTCGTTCTTTTCTGCTGAAGCTACATTAAAAGAACAATTGCAGTAATTCCTGTTTGGACAGAAAAGAAATGTCCGTGCAGAAAAAAACGCTGCTTTTCTTTACAATTGCAAGCTTCTTGATTGGTGTTTGTTTTTCTTCTGTGTATTAAGCCTTCCTCATACAGATGGCCTGAAGATCAGCTATGCTCAGAATCTTCTGTGGTGAAGGTTATCAAAAAGCCTATAGCTCTTGTGAGAATGCTGGACACATACGGGTCAGATTCCACCATTCATGGACGTGTTGAATAATAGTTATACTTTGAATGTAGGCCTTTCAAGAGAATAGTTCTACTGTTAATTTCGGAATGATTAAGGATGGCCAAATTCTTCTTACAGCCGTTCTTTTCTGCTGCTAAGCATTAAAAGCTGAAAAGAAAATGGTAGATACCTTTTACCAGCCATGATTCATATTTTTACATAGTGTCTTTTCTTCGTACAGGTACGTGACACAGAATGTTCTGTGGAATCTGTCCTTAAATGCATGACAGGTGCATTTTAATTCCATAGTAGATGAGGGCACGATAAGTATTAGGTTACTCCCTGATCCCTGCCACACAGTAATGCTGTGAGACTAACAGAAATAATCTATCATGTAAGGGTTTTCTTGGAAATAAATATGTCCATATGGCTTAGCAGAATAAAAGAAACACCTACTCTTGATTTCTGCTGAAAGTGTAGATCATGCTTAGGTGTCATTTTATGTCTAGATGATTTATATTTAAATATACACTAAAATATGTATTTAAAATATAATAAACAGGCCTTAGTAGTCAAAGGTAAGGGGTGTTGCTGAATCTGAAGAAAAGGCAGCCTAACCCTCTTCTATTCACTGATAGTTTGATTTTAAATGATTCTTCCAAAAGTTCTTATTATGCGAACAAGGAATCTTATGTTTTATATGGGCAAACAAATTGTCCCAGGTAAGACCAGGATCTTTTCTCTTTCCAGTATTTGACTTCTCAAAGCTGACACTTTATTTTTAGAACCAGCCCATACATGTTCAAGGTTTTTTTTCTCCAGACCCTGGTTTGAGATTTTTTTTTTATACAAAAAAATGTGTCCTCATCCATCACCTTTGTTTTTCTCCTTTTTATATGATTTTAAGAACCAACATTACGATAACAATAAATTCAGTTATTCCGTGTTAAATATTCCTAGTCAAGATGCTAAAAATCCTCAAGTACTTTGAGTGACACAGTTTGAAGATTTAGGTTCTCCTTTTTATTTCCCAACCAAAAGATAAAGAAGGTACGGTAAAGATTTCATTTCCCCACTAATTTGTTAAAAATGGCATGCAATTTTGATTGCCTCTGTTCTGGCCGGAGGAAAGTGATCCTGATAACCCTGTTGTTTAAGGCGTCTGAAACTGTGCTCTGAGAACAGGAAAGATCAAAAATCTCATATTACTGTTAAAATACAAATCTGTCTTATTGAGGCTGGTTGTACTTAATTATTTTAATCTTCCTGTTTGAATCAGTCCCTACAGAACAGCAGTTTGAAAGGAAAATTTGTGAATATATTCATTTTTCAGTAACTAAGGCTTCTGGTGATCTAGGCTTTAAGTAAGGAAGGTCCTTTTATAATTTAATGGAGGAAAACATGCACATTATATCTGAAAATAAATGCCTTGACAACACGAACGTTTTGTTCTTCATCCCCATTTTTCCTTTTTTTTTTTGTGTATGAGTTAATAATTGTGTATGTGCGACCTCAACACTCCATTCAGGGTTTTGTCGAGTGAATTCAAATGGAGTTTGCATGCACATCTCTCGCAACATGCTTTGAAAAAGTGACTCCAAATTATGTAATCAAAAGTAGTTTAAACTACTGATATTTCTAGGAGTGGGAGATACTGTAAATGTTTCAGAAAAAGTTAAATCTGCTATTGTTACAATAGCGTGTAGAATAAATGCATATGCTCTGCTCTACTTATTTTTTCTTTTTTTCTCATATGTATTGCTTTGGTATATACTATATTATTAAAGACATTCAAGTAAATGTCACTGTCATACACAGTCCTTAAAATTTATGACACCATCTATAAAACTGCATTTTAGTGTGAAGGCCTAAGGGAAAATGAATATGTCATCATAATGACACACAGACCAAATTTTTTGAGTACTCTAAAATAGATGTTTTCCTTGTCAGACAAGACAGTGATTTACTTAATCTTTACTCCACATTATAAGCCTCAGAAGATTATATTCAGCAGTAGCATTTAGTAAATCCCTCAAAATGTTTTTCATGCTTTGGTGGAAAACCGCTAGTTTATGTTTTTTCCAGAGTTTCTTGTTCATTTTGCATATTATCTTTGTATTCATAAATCTAATATTAGTATTTAGACTAATGTTTTCAGTTTCAGGAAAATTGAGATGTGTATTTGTGCAGTCTGACATGAAACAACTCACAGACTTAGGTTAGGAGCCATGACTTAGGAAACATGGTTTGTGAGTAATGTGTGGAGAGAGGTAAGGTCCTCCCCAGAGCACATGGTAAAATACTGCCTCTCTCCATTGACTGAACAGAGAAGCAGAAGTTAGATGCCTGTTCACAACCATTCACACATTTGTATTTGTTCCCAGTTCATTTTACTCTGTAGAATTATAGAATAATTGGATAGCAGGGTGTTGTGCCAATACAGCCATCATCATTTGATGCTGCCACCAGTTGCCTGATCACACAGGCCAACACTGAACTCAACAACATCCCCTCGGAAGTCTTCTTGCAGACAGTCCTGCCATAGGTTCCTGTGGGCCCAGCTCCTCCACTGCCCACTGTGGTGCCAGCATCGCCTGCTGGACACAACAGACACAGATGGCTCCTTCAGTGGCTCTTCACATGGAAGGACACCACTGAGAGAGCTCAGCAACGAGCCCCAGTAGAAGCCACACTCAAGAGGAAGCTCCTCTGACTGATCAGCTCCTGGTTAATATAATCCTGGCCTCACCCACTACCCCAACCATGACCAGCTGGGTGAGGGCAGAGCCACAGAGACACAGGTGGGCCAGGTTCTGCCTCTGGAACATGAAGCCAATAAGAAAACCAAAACATTCTGCTAGGTTGTGACTCATCCACAGGTCAACTCCAACTTGGGCCCCACAACTCTGGCCACAGCACTTCACAGGGCTTTTAAAGATAGTTCTCTGCCAGTATTGCCTTGGCGATTTAGCCCCAATTAATCTAATTCTTGGATGTTCCTCACCACTTGTTCTCAGAGAATCTGGGCCTCTGATGGATGAATTAGTAGAACAACATCCTAACGTGTAGTATTAAGATGTATAGTAGGTTGCATAGAGCATTCTACTCTTTGCTTCTGCACTTCTGCTTTGTTGGGATTTTTTGTTTAGTTACTTGGGTTTTAGTACTATGTAATTTGGGTAGGAGGAGGATCCTTGTCATCTAACAGCAGTCAGATTCTAGGGACACTTGGTTAAAGAATTCTGCTGCTAGCAAAAGAAATCCCAGATTGCAGAACAAGGCAGCAAATAAGCTGTCAGATCCTTTTGAAAACTTCAACTAGTGCTGTGCAAGTATGAAAGCTGTAATTACATAATATATGAAGACTTTATTACTAGTTTAAGTACTGTGGATTAACTAATTTATTTCCCCCCCCCCCAGTAGACTGTGTTTCCAAATATTAACAGTGTTTTCTCATGTGTTTGTTGTGTCTTGAAATGAGGATGGCAGCCCGATGCAAAGAGTTCAACATACACAGAGCCCTAAAACGCTGGGGGATCCCTCTGTGATCAGGAAGAGAGAGCAACCGCAGCTTTCATTGCAGATCGCTATGAAGCATGCAGTTGTTGGTTTGTTTATTATGGGTTCCTAATTCCTACTCCTTTTTCCTGATTGTGGCTTCCTGCCACATCGAGATGATTGATGTTGCTGCTTATCCCTCTGGGGACCATACAGTCACATTTCAGGTAATATAAACTCAGGAAGCACCAAGACTCTTCTTCTTATTAGGACTATGCCACTTTCAGCCAAGTTCAGAGATCAAAGGTGTAAAAGTAGGTGTATTTTCTGGATGCTTAACTAAAGCCTGTGTGTCTTTGTCTTCTGGCCAGCAAACTAAATGGTTTTGGGCAACAATTGGTATTTTTTTGTTTATGTTGTTAATGGTAGATAATCTATGTATAATGTCACTAAATGTTCTACTTTGATATTCAAGAAGAGGAATCCCGATTTTGTTTGGACTAGGGAATAATGAAGCTGCATTTTGGTTGACTTTTTGCAAGCTCTGGGTGGAAAGACACGTATGGAAAGCAAGTGTGTTTCGGTTGAAGCTTTGTTCCTTTCAATATAGATACTAAGGATGTTTTCTGCAGAGAACATTGTCATATTGTAGTTTTTAATCTCTGTTCTAAGCTGAAATCTTAGAAAACCTCTTTTTCTGAAAACAAAGGAATGTGGTGAGCCTCTGTATGAAGGACAGGAATACCACAATACGTGTATTTCTCTGCCATTGAGAATACCTTGCAGAGTAGTGTGTCCTGATATTTTGCTGGCTTTGGGGGAAGAGTGTTTTTCACAGAGATTAGAAAAAAAGACTGTGCTTCCTATAATACTTCTCACGAGACTGCTGGAAAAACAAAGCTTTCTCAGGAACCTTTATCTGAAAGATAAATCTGTGCAGACAACTCATTTCAGTGGCAGATGTCCATTGCTAAACTTTACAAATTGAGGGCAGTTTTGTGGGGAATCCCTAGATCCAGTCTTCCACTTGTAGTCAGTAATTGTTATGGACAATAAATTGTTCCTTTTATCTCTGTTTTTCAGTAGTTGAGCATTCTGTTTCTTGTACTGCAAAGTAAATAAATTTTGAATTTATTAATTTAAGCAATTGAATCAATACTTTGCTCTGTTGAATGTCTCTATTAGCTTGTCATCATAACTAACTGGAATGCATTAATTGCAAGCACATTTGTAAACACTGTATATTTACAATTTCTCTGGGGTTTTTTGTTGGGATTATTTTTTCCTTTCTTTATCAAACAGCAACTTATAAAGTATAAATCAGGTTTTGCATGGATTGGCTTGTTCTACTCCCATAACGGAGTGAACTAATAGAAATATGGAATACTTTGCTTTCTGGCAGAACTCCATATCAATTTACAGCCGTATGTATGCATGAAAATCCACAGAGCATCTTAAATGTGACCTGGGAAGACTTTCTTTAAATGATGTTGTGCCCTCCCTTGCCTCTTCCTCACCTTCTTTCTCTCTCTCCTCTCTCTCTCTTTTTTTTTTTTTTTTTAAATAAACTGTGTTACAGTAAGGAAAGCCTGAAAGGTTTTTGTTGTAGTACTGGTTTTTACAGGCTGAGAAGATTTTCTAGTTATTCTTCGGAAATTTCAAGTCAGTTTTTCCTTTGCTTGAAGATATCAGAAGTGTGAACTTATTTGTGATGGAAGCTGCATTGCTGCATCTGAACTATTAGAAACACTGTGGGTGAAATCTCTCTGGAGGTCAGAGGTTTCTTATCTCTTAGGATCTGCAGTTTAGGTGCAACTGTGCTTATTTTAGGCTGCCACCATAGAAAACACTGAACTGGCACGGCTCTGAACTCCTTTTTTGGCCCGTGGGCAGTAGGTTCGTATGCTGTAACACTTCAGTCTTCACTACGTGAAAAACTGTGTTTTGCCTTATAAAATGTTATTGCAATAAACGGATAAAAGAGCAGAAAAAGTAGATCTACACACTGAAATTACTTAGCTCTGAAAATAGGTTATTCATTAAGCTTTACTGAAAATTTAATAGTGAAACAAAGCAAACTTGCTTCTGAGATACATCATCAAGAGATCAGATTTAAAGAGCCTGAATAGAAATATTCTAAAAATCCTGCACTGATGATGTCTCAGCTGAAGTCATGCACCCAGTCTAGGGTACCACATTTTAAACAAAATGTAGAAGAACTGAAAAGGTTCCAGGGAATGCAGAAAAAAGAAATTTGGAGAATGTGGCCTTCCAGGAAGATTTGTGACAGCTTGGTTTATTTAGTTCAGGACAGAGAAAAATGAAGAGAGCCTAATAATAATGTGAAGGGCTTAGGAGTTTAAAAAAAAAAAAAAAGGACAGATGGTAATTGATTGTTTTCGATGTCTGCTAGGTTTAGATTAAGACTGAGATGCTTAATTTTCTCTGGACATGAAAGTAACTGCAGATGTAGGAATGAGCTTTAATATTTAGGTTGCAATTATTACTAAGTAGATAAGAGCAAGGGTTACGTGACTCCTGCCATATAACCCATTACTCAGTTGAGGCTGTTCTTGGAATAAGAACAGAACTTGGTCTTGGAATCCAGCTGTTGGAAGCAGAGTGGAGGTCTCTGAATGCCATGGCACAGCTTCCTTTTGCCCTTATTGCAGACTGTTACTCAGCCACGGTCCTCAAGTCTTCTGCCCAGTGGAATAAAGTGGCAAGATTTTCACCACAGTTTTAGGGTAAATGTGAAGAAAAGCTTTAAGACCATAAGTAACCATAGTCTTAGCTGCATTAGCTACCTAAACAAGTCTGTAACTCTCACTGTAGAGATTAAGAAAACATCAGACATCTGACACAAAAAGCCTAGATGTATTTTATCTGGTCTTGGAAAGGGTAGATGGGATTGCTAATCTCTGTTGTTGCCTGAAAATAACTTCTAAGAATTATTTTAAAAATACTTCTGTGCATTCTTTCTGTTCTAAACTTGTATTACTTTTGGCTTTGATTTCCTCTGATGGCAAATTTGCGCTGCAGAAAGTCAGAGCGGACCCTTGAATGACTTCGGCTGAATGTTCTCTCTGTGAGAGAGAACGTGTAAACACGCAACTCTAGTACCCTCCGTAGTGAAGGGCAGCACTGTGATGGGAGCTGCATCTGCAGTCCTGACATTTGCAAAACGAAACGCTTATGTGTGGGTTTGGGAATAAGAAGCTTCAGGAATGTCTGTAGCGTGTATGCCAGCAGGATAAGGGGTAGGCTCTCTTTTTGTATGTGCTGTGTGTGCTCATTTCAGGGCTTGTATCTGAAGCAGCATAGCATTTCTTCTTGGGCATTTTCTCAGCTGTGTTCTTTCTTCCCTACTAAGTAATTAAAAAATGGTGTGTGATAGTTAACAGGGTATGGGATAGCTAACAGGGTACTTGTTAAATAATGGATGTAATGTTTAATTATTGTCTTCTAGAGCAGATGGGAAGGTGGCAAAAATGTATTTGGAAATGTTTTTAACATGTTTATCAGTGGCAGTGTATAGACTGGCCAGGTCAAAACCTGATTGTGACCTGTATTTCTAGATACATACCAGATATTCTAAGATCTTAAAATACAGCCAGTCATTTTAGCTATTTTGCATTTTCCTTTGCAGACAGCTCACTCATGTTGGCTGGGGGGTGCAGTTGATACGCCTGAGGGATGGGATGCCATCCAGAGGGACCTGGACAGGCTGGAAAGGTGGGCCCAGATGAACCTCATGAGGTTCAACAAGGCCAAGTGCAGGGTCCTGCACCTGGGCTGGGGCAACCAGCATTACCAGTATAGGCTGGGAGAGGACATACTGGAGAGCAGCCCTGTGGAAAGGGACTTGGGAGTGCTGGTGGATGAAAAACTGGAGATGAGCCACCAGTGTGCAAAGGCAGCCCAGAAGGCAAATCCCATGCTGGGCTGCATCAAGAGAACTGTGGCCAGCAGATCGAGAGGTGATTCTGCCCTGGTGAGACCTCACCTGGGGTATTGCATCCAGTTCTGGAGCCCCCAGCACAAGAAAGATGTGGACGTATTGGAGCATGTCCAGAGGAGAGCCACCA
>VZZY01010143.1:0-14546 GCA_013400335.1 Eurystomus gularis | reverse complement strand
CTCAATGAGGCTCTGAGTAACCTGACCTAAGTAGATGTCCCTACTTGTGTAGGGAGGTTGGACTAGATGACCTCTGGAGGTCCCTTCCAGCCTGAAACATTCTATGATTCTACTAGCTGTAGCTGTACCATAGCTCATGTTATACTACATCAGGAGCTAGTGGCTACATCAAAATTTCATTATCTCAAACACTCAGCCTTAAAAAGTGGCTTCATAATATATATCCACAAAACACAAATAAACTTGCGTTCCTCTACATAAAGCCTTAATATATATACCAAAGAATACATATTTTTACATTAAAAAGCTGGGAAAAAAAAAAAAAAAGCAGGCATTACTATTAAAGCAATCCTATTTAGACTCCAGGCTTTTTAACTGAAGTGAGGACTTTATTTTCAAGAAACCAAAGACAGAATTAACTCAAGCCAAGGAATTATCAAATGGTACTTTTTCCTCAGGAGTCCCGTGCTGTCTGACCGGGGCCAAGTGTTCTCTGTGGTATTTAGCAGTAATTGCAGCATAGGCACAACCATAAACAGCAGCTGCCAGCATCATTAGACACACAATTCCACAGACAACTCCAGTTATTACTACGGTGGCAATTGCATGACGCAAACTAACGGGCTTTGGCTTTGGTTTGGGTTCACAGTTTGGATGGCTGCTTTCCCCGTGTTCGTTGTGGTGGGCATGCTTCAGAGAGCTCCTGTGCTCAAAGCTGTGGTGGTGAATGCTAGCCAGATGAACGTGAGCTGTTGTTAGAGGGCATGCTCCAAACAGCTCATAGGGAACTTTGAGGAGGTCCTTCCCCTTCCGAATCCCTGGCGTTGAGCAGATAATGCCATCACTTATTCCTCCTGAAAAAAAAAAACCAACAAAAAAACCAAACCAATAAAAGAAGATTTATAGTTTTAAGATTTGCTGGTTTCTCAATTCATGTAGAATTAACAGAAACCTGAAGAAAATGTATCACCTGCTTTGACTTTATACTTTTAAAGATTTATAACTATAACTTTAAGATCTTTTCCCAGGTAGATCACTGGTGAGATTATTACACTTACACACTCATATAAGAGAGTATTTGCAAGAAGCAATTCATCAGGAATTAAGTTATCTATGATTTTATGGATGTAAAAATAAAAAACAATAGTAGTATAAAAGAACTAGGTCATAGATGGAAAGAAAGAGGTATTGTTAACAGCAAATCTGTTCCATTCAAATTCATACCATTACTTCTTTTTATAAAGAGAAATGGAAACAATATACTTGGTAAGGTTTTCCCACTTGTTTAAAATATTCATTGAAATAATCGTTGTTGTGACATCACAAGCTAAGTGTAATGAAGCAAAGAGAAAGTTTGGTAAGTTTTATGTGTATACACGAGCAATTTTTTTGAAGCATGGCTCATGGTAAGAAAATATACAGACAGCTAAAGGAGTGAAGTTTATTCAATCTACTACCCTGCTCAAATGGTAAATTTCCTGATTGCTTAGAGCCAGATTCTTCTCTCTCCCAAAGGAAGGTTTTAGTGTAATGGGAAGTGAAGTAGGAAGCCTCAGTCCCAGTAAATCACACAGTTGTTCCTCGGCATGTAGAGGAACCCCCCCCCCCCCGTGTAGCCTTCAGGTTTCTCTCTCCATGGCATCAGGGATGTAGTGTCTCAAGGAGTCAACAAGGCCAAAACCTGTGTTTATATAGATTTTAAAATTAACTAATCAAAACAGCTCAATTTTCTTCCTCTTCTCTATGCAAAACAATCCACCCTTCATCTGAAGTCAGGCATAGAAATTTTAATCCTGAAAAGACTTTGTCTAAGAAAGTACTGAATAGACGGAACCAAACTGACATCTGGAGACTACTCCATGAATATTCCAAGACAGGTGTGAGCATAGCAGCTTGTTTCTTGGTCTTTAATAGCCAAACCAAAGCGTGGTTCCAGACACCTCCAACGTGTTAATTTGAATGTGGATATAGATAAAACTCAAAGTCCTGCAACTGTGATTCTTCTGTGGTTTTAAGTAACTAAATATATGTGCTTGGAATAGAAAACCCGACTGAAGCATTCTCTATAATTATTTACAAGTACGCATCAAATGTCAATTGCCTGAGCTGGATTCAGCTAAAAATACTGAGATCTTTTAGTATTATATTGGACACAACAATCAATACTTTTAGATGCAGAAAATGTTCCATCTCTAGCAATGTTTTGCAAGAAATATCTGTAGAGCCACAGTACTATTTTATCATAAGTATACAATATGAGTAATGGGAAAGATTAATTTGTAAAGTAACTAATTTTTCTTCATGTGATTCACACAAGTAATTTTAGGGAAATATAAACATAGTATTTGGGCTGCCTTTAAAAATTGTTGCTAAAATGAAAGTTCCGTATCACTTCATTTAAGTAATCTGTGCGGTGTTCGGAAAGATGGAAGGGCAACACTGAATTTCTAAACAATGTTGGTTTTAAAAATAAATTACAATGCTTAATGTTGCTGGCAGAGTAATTAAGATAATCTGCTATGTTTATCTTGGATCATTACATTCTGCACAGAGAAGTCAGAACCCCTGCTGAAATTTGTTGTAGGGAATTGTTCCAGTAATAAAGACAACGAAAGCCCTGGGATAATATACTATTTTACCAATCCAAAATATTAAGATTTTAACCCTTCTGGCGGTGGCTTTACCTCAGCCCGAGACCCTGGCTTTACCTCACCCAGCCCCTGTGTTAACTGCATCCCTGGGTAGCCCGTACAGTTTTCCAGCTGGCCTGGAGGGTTCTGATGCCTGACAATGGCAGTGCATTCCATCACAGGCAACCTGGACCATCTTCACATACGTAAGGTTGCAACATGCTCCATGTCACTTCCATATACAGATAGGTAATTGGGAGTTTGATCCCATGCAAGCATCAAAGCCTGAGAAAAGCAAATTGCCCTGCTCTTCTGAACTCTGGACATACCTCCTGGGAGAAAGAAATTAATTTCTTTTACTGCTTAATCCCTTTAGAATTAAATCATATTCACTTGAGCATAGCTCATTGAAAAGAAGATGTGACCAAAATATTATGCTGCTTTTATTTGTAAAATTAACTTCTCCCCATGTGATGGCATTACACATTGCTGTCAGTGGACTTAGTATCTCTTCTGGTTAACAACAAATTAGGAAGCAATACTAGGCAAGAGTAAACTTGCCCAAGGTCTAACATTTTTAGGTAAGTATTCTTAAAATATTAAAGAGCTACTAAGTGATAAACTATAGAGGATTTAGAATCCAGAGTTCTCTAAAGGTAATTGGTATTGCTATCTCTCTTGATGTTTACCCTCATTCACCAGGTAAAAATCTTTTCAACGGTAAATTGGTTTCTAGCAAAAAATATATTGGTAGAATTGAAGCAAGTGTATATGCACCTGTATACTTGTTTTATATATATATATATATATGCACATACACACTACACATAAATGTTTCCAGAACATTTTTGTACATACTATATGATTTTGTGTGTATACTTTCTCTCTTTGGGCTAATACAAAGTTCCTCTATGATTGTAATTTGCCACCTGAATTTAAGAAAGCGCCTTTATTCTGTCCTGTGCATAAGAGTTTATTTTGGTGGGTTTATTTGAGGGCATGATCTAAGGTTTGAGGTAAATTGACAAACTATAGTCATGAAGCTCAGTTAGATGCTGGTTAAATGTTTTCATGTTCACTGTGTGTAATGAGAAGCATTCCTTACCTCTGTATAAAAAGCTCTCCAGCCACAGTTTCAGGCCAAAGACATTACAATTACAGTGCCAGGGATTGTCTTTGAAAAGAACCACTTTCAGGTTTGGAAGTGACTCCAGCAGAACTCTTTCCATTTTCTGAAGTTTGTTATGCTTCACAGACAGCAATGTTATATTCCCTGTGCTGTTTCCAAAAGTCTCAGGCAAACGTATGATGCTGTTGGATGACAAGTCCAGTTCTTTTAGGTGTGGGAGGAAACTGAAAGTCTTGTTTTCTATATAATGAATCAAATTTCTGGTTAGGTTTAGAACCTGTAAATACCGTAATTTTTGGAAAGCACCTGTTGCCACACTTGAGACAGAATTATTAGACAAGTCCAAGATTTTGAGCAAAGGTGTTCCAGTGAACGCATTTTGGTGGATTCTCCAAATACGGTTATTCTGCAACTGTAGTATCTGAATTTCAGGAGGTAAACGAGCAGGAATTTCAGTAAACCCTCTGTTCTTGCAGTCTGCAGTCTTTGAAGCTGTATGGCAGAGGCATTTGTCAGGACATCCATAAGCTGCATATATAAACAACGTGACACTCAAAACTAAAAGCCAGTTACCTGTTTCACAAATGAAAGAAGAATTAAAATTAGTATAAAATGTTGTTTGGCAGTATCAGGTCATTCACATGGGCAAAGGGTATACAGCTCCATAACAAACATTAGTGTAGATAACGTAAAGAGAGTTCATTTCTTTTACAATACGTTAGTAAATCGCAGGTAGCATTGAAGTGCTTCTGTAACGCAGGGTGAAGTTAATGCTTCTGTGATCTTAGGATGGAGTACTTCCTATGGCTTTATCTTACATACCAATGGTTTTCAGGAGGATCTGCAACCACAGCAGAGCAGTGGTGTTTGAAGGGAATGCAACAGATTTTCTAAAATTATTGGATTGAAATGTTTCTGTGGTAGTAAAAACGTGGGTCGAAAGAATAGCAAGCAGAACTTTTATTTTTCTATGTGGTCGTGAATTGTACTGACTAACAGGAATTAGGTTAATGTAGCATCAAAAGAATAACAAGCTTCAAAGCCCTTGCTATAAAAACAGTTAACAGTACTTTTTCAGCAATCCATTTTCTCTAAGTTTGTTCTTTAAAATATCTCTGTTTATACTTGGTGCTTTAATTCCCCTATCTGAATGCCAGCTGTACTTCACATAGATTCAAGTTTCTTCACAATCATCAGACATTTATCAAGAGGCAGTTAAAAAGATAAATGAGTTGACAGGAGTACTTAGTAGTATTTAGTATTTATAATTATCTTCTACCCCCTGATGTTCAGGTCACCTTTAACTGAAAAAATAACAGGTTTTAAGCTTCATATCTTGCTACTGACCTTACTTTGAAAACAAGATGCTACTCAAAGCTATGTTCGTATGCACAGTGTGAAATTAAAAATGAAAAGAATCAGATGATGTTAAATAATTAGATTTTCTTTGACTAAAAGTCAGAATGATAAATCCCTTTTGTAACACTGTTTTTAAGGTGCCCCAAATTATTTTTCCTGTTTATTATTTAAAAATGAAAAACACTTTAGTCAGCTGTTACTTGAAATCTTCAGAAATTAAAGGACATGCTGCTTATGGTCTTAGAGATCAAACATTAACTAGTAACAGGGAATGCCATGTTAAAAGAATAACAGTGTATGACTATAACACTGAATATGATAAACGTATAAATGAAAGTTTTATTTTGAGACTGCAAACTACTGCAAACTATTTTGAGTCACAAACTACTAATTAGTTTTCACTCAAAAATGAAATTGTATTTATGCAAAAATGATAATCTTCTGCAATACTGAATTCTACATTGCAGAATTCGTTTGAAAGAATTCAGCATTCTTGCAAGCAAGGTAAGCAGTACTTTGTTCATTACATTGCTCTGCAACAGTTGGCTTCAGAAACAGACACTGCTGCCAATGTAGAGTTAAAATAAACACTGCTTGGCAAGGAAATGCTTAGAGAAGAGAGAAAATTCATTATTAATCTGAATGCTTCAGTATCTCACCTTTCATCCTCTTTCTTGTTCTTCACCTTGCAGAAGCTTCACTCCAGTTTTCTGATGTAGGACAGTAACAAACACTTTGTTCTGATTCCCACTTCAAATCTGTGATGTGCTCATCCAGTTTCCTTGCTGTGGTTTGTTTTGTTTTTTTTTTTCAGATGGTGTCTGTGACCTGTAGAAATACAACTATTTCTAGTGAGTTACTCCATCAGCCTTCCATTTTCTTTATCATAATCTTCTCCCTGCCCCCATCCTTTTATGACTCTGAGACTTACTCTGCCTCTTAATCAGTCAACAGGCCATGCACAGAGTGTCTGCCAACTCTAACTGGACAGCTGTATCGTACAAATAATGACCTGATAGCTTTGCCTTTTTGATTTATTTAATCTGCCTCAAATGCAAGGCACAAAAATAAAGCTGCCTTTTAAAATCCAGTACAGTTTCTGCATTCTGGTGGATTATTAGCTATGCTGTGTCAATTTTGCAAGATCAGATGATTCTGAACATGGATTCTGATTATCCCGGGCTGTGACTGGAGGCAGTGGAGTGTATAATATCACTACGAATAAGGCTGTGGGTTGATGACATGGTTTTGACAGTGCACTTGTTTGCTCTTCTAAGCTTATTCATCTGACATCCATTAGTTGTGCTGACAGGATTTTCTTGCATGGGAAACCAGGACTGGTAGCTCCTATAAAAATGGCATGCATACTGGTATGGTCACCAAGAATGCTGAACAAATTTATTTATTTTCAAAGATATTGGAGAGGCAAAGCAGATGATATTAAAACTGTACTTCGTGTATTCATATGGTGCCTTGACTTGTCTCTTTCTTACTTCTTCAGTATTATTCATTCATTCTGTATCATATACAACAGTAAAAGAATAAATGACTTGTGATTATGAATGAACTCAAAGGTGTTTAAAGGAATGAGAGATCTGTTATATAATAGTCTTTCAAGGCCATGTGATCACTCCATCTGTTAGCTGTGCTGTGGAGAGGGAACTCGTGCAATCAAAAGCTTTCAGACCTATTCTTATATATGTAACATAGCTTTCTTGGGTTCAAATTCTGCTTTTAGGTGCTTTTGAAAAGATAATATAAAGCTCATTTTCTAGGACAAAATTTATATGCTATAGGCAATGCTATGGAAGGAAGTCGTAGGAAAGTGAGATCATCAGGTCCAAGCTGCTGTTGAAAGCAGGGTCTTACAAAAGGTTATCCAGGGTCCTGTTAGCTTAGACTTTGATATTTGCAGCAAGGGAGATTCCATCAATTCTCTGGACAACGTACTCCAATGTGTACCTGTTCTCAGCATTAATAATTTTGTCTTACACCCAGAGAGCTTTTCTTGAAGCAACCTGTGTCCGTCACCTCTTGTCTTGTCAGCATGCATCTTTGTGAAGAAAGTAGCCCCATCTTCTGCATCGCTATCTTTCAGTCAGTGCAAGTCAATGTTTAGATCTCTGCCGGCCCCACCCACAGGGAGAGCTGTGACTGGTGCTGTTGTATGCTTTGCTGAACTGGTTCTGACACTAGTCAAGATACCCAAAAGAACGGTGAATACTGCTGAGAAGTGGAGGAGAGCGTAGAACTACAGACATTCTGCAAACATGACTGCTCATCTCAAGGATTACTAGGATTATTGCTACAAATGGCAGACCAGACTGTCCTCGACACTCTTGATGAATGACACGTCATCCTGACACAGGATGAAAGTCTGTGATTTAGTGGAGAGGTCTACTGTAGATGTAGATTACCTGGTACCACAGCCATAGTAAATAACTCCAACTTTACAAAGGGATAGGAAGAGAAGTTTAATTATCAGCTGTAATGTATATAAATGAATGTCAAGTTAAAACAAAAAGCTTCTCTAACCTTTATTGCACAATACTTTTATTTGCTATTTCCTTTCTGAGCCCATGTATGTGTGTACCTATACAAACATACAAACAGCCCTATCTTAAATAGTACCAGTGAATAATTTTCATTAATACAGAAGTAAATGTAAAAAAAAAAAAAAGTAAAAAATGTAAAATATCATTGTGCTTAGAACTTGTACCCTTGATAGCTGCTTAGCTCTTTCAGAGAACAAATTCAGGTCAGATACTTGTTGCTTGAGATGACATCCCTCTGTCCTTGCAAGAACTCATCCCTTGAATCAATGATAGCCCTTTTCATGACTTTCATTATTATATTGCAGGAGGTACTAGCTGTTATGTTACCTTTTTCTGGTGTGATAAAACTTTTTCATACTTTTAAGTTCTCTTCAGTATCTAAGATTTTATTTTGGGCCGTGAATTCAAAAGGTCTCTTTTTTTAAGTTGTTTTTCCTTCTCAACTAATGTTTTTCTGACCAAGGGGGCTTACAAGCTCCCACAACAGTTTGTGTCAGAGGACTCAAAGAGTGCCTCTGAACTGCCTCTCTTATTTTAGGTAAGTCTTTGCAACTGTAATTGTATTATTTTTTAGCACACACCATATTAAAGAGGTATTCGCAGGACAAGGTCACTGAAAGTTAAGCACTGTGGGAGGTTCGGTTCCAACAATAATGTAGAGGTTGTCTAATGTACTCTGAATTGTGGTATAAGAAGTTATTACTTTTTTGAAAATCTTCATGCCGAGTTTAGATTTGGAAACATATGATTAAATCTGCCTATTTGCTTTTTGTGTAGATGTGGCTATTTTTTCCTTATATTCAGAACTCTGAATATGCATGTTTTGTAAACAGAAGTTTCCCCAACCTATAATCCATGTCCTATTCCCGTTTATTAGTAATAATACTTTGGTTATGACAGAGAAGTCTGATGTGGTGAAAATTATAGTTGTGACACAGGTAGAGATTTGCCAGGAACAGAATAACCATGAAATCTATTCTACTTTTGGCCATTTGAGCAACCAGCAGGATTCTTTTCAGTTGTCTGATGTGGTGCAGCAACTGTGTTATTGTGACTGCTTAAATTAACTTGTGCCTTGTTGTAACAAGATCTGTTTCCCATTGCAAAGAGCAAGACAGCCCGGTGGACTGATACCCTATCCCTGGTGGCTGGGGAGGGCAGCTCAGTATTAGCTTTCCTAGCAAACACTTTGTTGCAGCAGTTACTGCCGTCTGCCTTGAAGTAGTGTGTGTAAGAATCCTGTCTTTAACAGGAAAACATTATGTTAATTAAACTCTAGCAGAAAGGAAACAATTTAAATATTTCAAACATTTAAAAGCTACAGCATTCGGATTCCACTGCATTGTGTATCAAGGCCAGGCAGACTTGATTATATAAAAAAATGTTCCTAAGACCCCAGCAGACAATTGCTGTGCATTCTCTTTATTAGATTTATGTTCCTTATGCTTTTGAGTGTGAAAGTGTTAAAGCTCTGCTTTAATTTGTAAGGTGTTTCCTTACAAGGAAGTGGCATACTCTTTCTCCTTACTAATGCCTCTCTCCAGACTGGTAAAACACCTAAGCTCTTGCTGAAGACACTAAATGCAACTCCGGGCAATGCAGGCTCCTCTTCATTTTGGGTCAGAACAAAAAATAATTCATATTTGTTAGTGAAACAGCCCATACCTTGTTGATAAAAGTCTTCCCCTTTAACTGGCACTTAAAAAAATACAGTAATGCATCATGGAGAAAGACCTTATCCTTTCCAGCTATGAGTCATTGTTGTGCAAAAAAAGATGACAGGACATAAGAAACCCAAAGGCAATCCTTGCACTCTGAGAGCTCAAGACCCTCTCATGCCTTAAAAAGCTGGTCATATTTTCCAGAAGAGGTGGGTGGGTGGATTATTGCTTAGGTAGCATAAGGGAAGAGTAATACCATCTAGAGTTTAATGACATTAAATCTTGGTTATCACACAGCATAAGGAGATGTCACGATGTCTAAAAAGTTGTTTGTTTCAGGCCCTAGGCAGTTACAAATTATTTGGTGGTATCTCTTTAAGGTGAGAAACAATATTTTGTAGCTCTAGAAATGGGGAAGTAGGCAGTTGTGATTTTGTATTTTGCATCCCTGATTTTGAGGGGAAGAGCCCAGTTTTCAGTGGCTTGTTTTGCCTTGCTTAGGTACATCTGGTACTTGTTTATCCAGTGCGTAATTAGTCTATGAAATGCATGGTTGGAGGTTATCCTTGGGCCAAAAGATTAGTAGGATTCATATATAATCTGGAGACATAGTTGCCTTGTGGGGCATAAAATCATTTAAAAGGGATATAAACTTCCCCTCTGAAGAGCTTTAATCAACCACTAATGACACAAGTTAGAGAGAAAAACCTTTCCCTGTGGGCAGGGTTTTTTTCCATAATTATGATTTATGGGAATTTTTACGCCTTCCTCTGACACCTCTAGAAGAGTCCACTGTCTAAGATGTAATAGTGGACTAGATGAACTGGAACATAGTGCTTTCAAGTGGAAATTCAAGGTTGGGGCAGAGGTAGCTGGGCAGACTTTACAGCCTGCTAGTTCTAGGAAGCTGCAAACTGATGAGATATGTCCTGTTGTGTCAGGTGATATCTTTGGGGCTGCGTATCTGAGCACCATCTTCGTTTCGGTCAGAACTCTGCTCATCCCCAGACCACTCTTCTGGTTTGGACTGGAAAATCAGTTTAACATTGATATTCAGGTCTTTGCTGGTAAATCTGTAGACAAGTGTTTAGGTCAGTCCCTTCTCCACAGATTTTTTTCAGTTCTTTGCTCCACTGCAGTGATACAAGATTTTCAGCCCAATAGGTAGGTCAGTCAGCAGTTTGTTGTGATATTATAACTCTAATGTAGTTAGGAGTTTATTTTGGCTTGTATTGCTTTTCCCGTAACTAAATGAGCAGAAATATATGAAGGTGAGAAGGGGTTACTTGGAAAGTGCTCCAGAACCATCCTTACAGTTTGCTTGGGTAGATAGGAAATTTTTCAGACGGGATGGAAGACCTTCAGAATGAGGAGAAGCATGGGGAATAGAGCTGCTGGGCTTCTTTACCTTAACTGCAATTTAGATGGAGTTGCAGCAAGGGGCAGATTATGTGTCAGCAGAATATTCGTTCCATCACAAGTAGCAGCGGGGGTGCAGATTCAATTTTCAATAATTTCCTGACTAGTAACAACCACGTGTTACACATGCTGAGCATCCATAGATAACACGTATCTCCAGTGTGACTACAGTTAATTAATGAATTCATTTTGCTGTTTCTGTAAATAGAAAAATATATTGACATAAAGCTGACTGAAATGAAAGGAATAAAAACAGGAGCTAAAAAATACATGTAAAAGTAAGGACAGGTGTACAGCTTTTTGTCTGCTCTTAAACATGTTAAAATTGAGGTCACTCACTATCATTCTAGGTAGCTTATTCATTCCACACCAAAGACAAAGTGCTTTTCTAAACTTTTACTTAGTGTTTTTGTTTTCTTATTTTTATGTTTAATAAGAATTTCTACTCACGGGTATAGCTCACCCTGGACTTAATCTTAAGAACAAAATATAAATTTCCTGTGCATTCTGAATCATGGATTTACTAGGCTAGTTCATGTAAGGATTGGAAGGATTTTTCTTGAACAAGTTCCTGTAAAAGGTTTTTGAAATGTTCTTAGTATATGAAGAAAGATTGTCAAGTGCAGCAAATGTTTTTGAACTGCTGCTCATGAGTTGTGCTACAAAACAGAACTCCCACTTCAATAATTCCTTTTGTGCAAATTGTAGTAGTGAAGTAAAACTCACCGTTAAATGTTGGGAACTCCTGTGTTTAGAGACTGAGAAGGACTCTTTTTCTCTTTGCCCTAGTAGCCACTTGAACATGAGAACTTGCAGAAACAGGGATGACAATTACTGCAGTTAAAAGTCAAGTAATTAAATGTCTGTACTTCTTGCAACACCTTGGAAATAGCCGTGGGAATTTTTTAAATTAATTCAAGCACAATACTAAATAGCCTGGCATTAAAATTATGCAGCTGATAAACATCGAATATGTAATGTTCATGGATTTAAATGTCAGCATATACAGAAGTATTCTGATGGATCAAGACTGAAGTGCTCAGTAGCTTTGGATTCAAGCTTTGATGGTGTGTCTTCCTTTGATGGAATTTCTCAAAAAGAGCAAAGCTTGAAGCCTGTAACTCCTGAAAGTCTTAATTGTCTTAGAGAAGGTAAAGTATGAGGTGCCATCTGCCAACTACATTATAACATGCATGATACCAGACCATAACCCTCTGGAGTAGTGGTGTGTACCAGTTGTAACTAGCAGACCTCTGAATGTGAGAGATGAATAGAATGTAGAATGTCTATGTTTGTTGCTTATGGGACCCTTTCACCATGGAGTAAGGATATTGTAAACTTTTTCCATATGACTTCTATGAACAAGAATGCACCGGATGATACCCGTATTTGCTGCTGCTGTTCTTCATTTCAATGGCAGATAAGGCTTACAAGGCAGTACATAGTGTGCTGATTCTCTTGTTTCTTTGTTCTCCTCAGATTTGTGTCATCCCTACTGCTTTAACTGCTACAGCAGCAGGCATCAGTCCTCTGTGTGACCACATCCTAGAGATCACATGGCATGCTGCTATCCTTTTTTCTTCCCCTTTCCTATTTTTAACCTGTAACAGGTTTTGAACACCAAGTTTGTTTTTTAAAATCCCTTTTTCTCCGCAGAATGTTTTAAATGAAGTGGCAGGGTAAGTCAAGTATATAGATAGACTTCTCATCCCTTAAGTTTAGCTAGTTGTGCTGTTTTCAGATATGATAAATGCTTGGGAAACCTAGCTAGTATAAAACATAATGATGTTTCTGCTCAAAATGTGTAAAATTGACGACTGAGAGGTCTTTTCTTCTTTTAAAGAAAAGAGAGAGACAAGAAAAAACTCTTTCAGAGGGCATTTTATTAATGAGAATTACAACACTGCAAAATGTGGTATAGATTAGCAAAGAACAGTAACAGTGTATCCAAATGAAACTGGTTGGATAATTAAATTCCTTTAATAGGTACTGAAATTTGAACTTCTTGATCCTTCTGGTGTAAGCATAACTCTTAAAAGTCAGGGAACTTGATTCTTAAATGTGTAATGTGGGAGAGAAACATTGGGCTGGTGATTAAGGATTTCAGATACCCTGGGAGGAAACTTATGCAGGAGTAAAACAATAGACATATGCGTAAAGCAAAAGAAAAAAAAAAGAACACCTCAAACCTGTAGTGATGAAATATCAAACAAAGCTTTAATAAAACCCTGTTTATGTAGGTGTACAGTTTATACCAGCAGTAATGAAGCAATTTGGCTGGGATAACCTAATGGTAAATAAAAGACATTAAAGATTGAAATCTTTAAGGAACATCACGCTTTCACTATTCTTGCACTTTTTTTTAACCTGTTCATTATTACCTTGTCTGTTTTGATGATATGTTCTTCTGCATGTCTGTTTTGGTTTCCTATTTTCATGTTGAGAAGCACAAAAGGCCCTCTTTCTATCATTTCTGTTCTCGTTTAATAGAATATGTTTTTTTAATATTGATTGCAATTTATAATGTATCTGCAGTATATAGTATTTGCCTTTTCCTGACTTAGTAAAAAGGGAAATTTTTTACTGAGATTTAGTACAACTGTTAGGAGGATCATACCAACTGGCTGACATGCTGTCTGCTAAGAAAGAAAATGTTTTAGCAAGATTGGGGTAAATGATGAAGGTCTGACAGTCATAATACTGAATGACGCCTAATTTTTGTTTCCACTAACCAAAGTTGCCTGCAGTCTTGTAACTGTGGTTTCTGTTTTTCTGTCCCCTAAGATGCTGAAGGATGAACTTTCTGGGTAGAGCACATGCATTAGTTGAGAGAATAACAAATTTGTAACAACAGTTAAAATGCCTGTGGGAAGTGTAAAGAAAAAGTACTGTATAAAAGTAGATTATTAGTCCTAAAGTTCAGACAACATTTAAATGTTGCTCTCATTTTTTTTGTCTTCAATATTTATATCTGATTTCTGCTTCATCACCACTGAGTGATGCTAAAGCATACAGGTAATATTTATTATCACATAATACAGTCCCTTTTTATCCAAAGGCACTTCTATTTTAATACTATTTAATTTAGGGCATGGTCTCAAAAGTTCCCAACCTAGTTGGGCTTCCCCTGCCTGTACAGCTATAGCTGTCTTGATCAAAAAAAGTATATTTTGGTATTCTTCATTTGCTTTCATTCCCTTCTGCATTATGTAATTTTGGAACATAATGGCAGGGCTGACCTTGGTTACTGGTGTTTTAGCTGAGACTTGTTATCCTTTTCTCTTTTCAAAATGACGATACATTGTTTAGTGTCCTTTTTCTCTCCATCTCTGTGTTTCAGCAGAGTTGGAATAGTTGGGTTCGAAGAACCAACAGTAAGAGCTCAACTCTGGATATGAGGAGAGCAGACGTTCGGTTCCTTAGGGAACTGCTTAGTAAGGCCTCCTGGGAAAAAGCTTTTGAGGGTGCTGAGGTCCATCAGTGCTGGTCACTTTTTAAGCACCACCTCCTAAGAGCACAGGACCAGGCAATTCCCAAGTGCTGTAAGTTAAGCAGGCAAGGTAGAAGGCCACCCTGGCTAAGCAGGATCTCCTACCTGAACTAAGGCATGAAAGGAAAGTGTACGGCCAGTGGAAAGATGGGCAGATGACATGGGAGGACTACAGGGATGCTGTTTGCCACTGTAGGGCAGAAATCCATGTGGCTAAAGCTCAACTAGAGTTGAAGCTGGCCTGCACTGTAAAGGATAATAAAAAGTCCTTTTTTAAAGCATGTTAATAGCAAAAGGCAGGCC
>VZZY01010142.1:20823-36467 GCA_013400335.1 Eurystomus gularis | reverse complement strand
TACTCCACCCAGCCTGTATTTCTTCTATTGTGTATTTTTCTCTTATATGATCAAGTGATATGTTGAACATTTTATGTTGACTATTTCCTACATTTTCATGAGTTTTGAGCCTGAAAGTGTGGGTTTGTAAGGGTTTTTTTAAAAACATGAAAAAAAGCCAAAAATCAACTATCTGGTGAATATTTATTTGACTTTAAAAATAAATTTACATAGTTGTAAATTGTATTCATATTTTCTTACGCTCACTGACTCACAGGTCTCAGCCATCACTGCTTACTGAAGAAACCAATTTTAGAGGGTTTGGGGTTACCTCTTATTGGCCTAAGCTGTGAAATTGAGCTTTTTACATTAGGCCCACATACCAAAAGAACCAATGACATGTTATCTCTGAAGATACACTTTACTAGAACTCAAAATAATAAATTAGAGCAGATAAGGACATTCTTTGAAATGGAATCTCTACATGCGAGCTATCAGCACAGCATAAAGCCCTGTCTGATGCATTTGCAAGATAAGTTTTGTTTCAGAGAAGTGCAGATTAACCTCAAGGGAGACACCCTCAGTCAGAGCTATTGCAAAGCAGGCTAGATGTCATCATCACAGCCTTGTTTGACCAAAAGTTCTGTATTAATTTTCAGAAAGATCACAGAAAAAATAGGATTTGATTATGTTTAATTTCACTGACATAAAGCACAAAGGTATAAGCAAATGTGAGCTGCTGAAGGCAGATGGACCATGCGAACACCATGCCCTGCACCATAGCACTGGGGAACAGGGAGTACATAGTGCCTGCATAGTAGCTCTCAGAGAGGATTTCTTCAAATCAGAGATAGGTCTGCAGTTCCTGTTTTCTATCATGTTGTTCCTTCAACCTCCCTTATGTTATACAAGCACAAGAACTCACATAAACACACTCATATCTAATACAAGATTGTTTGCCAATAACCTGAACACCATAGAGCTGCTATTAATGCCATAAAAAGAGATACAGCTGATAGTTAAAATGCTGGTATCAGGATGTTAATACTGGCTTGAGAAACAGCTTTAGCCCTTTCAGCTTGCCTTCCCATTGTGATGGCCATCAATGGGTTCATCCACCAGGCACACAGACACATGGAATCAACTATCATTTCTGTGATTATAAAGTGTGTGCAAGGAGCAAATTCCTAATACCACATCTCCCACACACATTGGTGTGGACACAAGCAAATATATCAAAGTACATGACTAAGGCTTTCAGAACAGGGCCATGTATAAACAAGTGTTACTTTGTGTTAATGACTGCAGTGATGACAGAAAGTTACAGAATAGTAAATGCAGTGCACTTGGTATATTTTACTTGGAATGGGATACTACTTGACATGACATTCCCCAAACTTTTGGCTTAGCCCTAGCACAGATGCAAATACATGGGCCAGATGAGAATCTGACCTCACCTTTTCAAAGGCACTACTACCTTCACAATTACCTTATATGATTGTGACAAGAGAAAATAAAATTTTAACTGTGCACCCAGCCAGTAAATCTTGCAGTACCCTATATTCTCTAGAAATAACACTTAGCCCAAGACATGACTTGCTCAGAAAGAAAAATCCTTAAAATGTTCCAAAAGTTGCTAATCTTCCATGAGTCTTAAACTGCTCTTGGAGTTTCAGAGCCTCTGCAACTTCTTTGAAGGTTCCCAATTGTAAACTTGCTTATCCAATCAAAGCATGTGAAGTATATCATAACTTTCAACAAATTATACTATAACACTAACTAAAATGAGGTTTTAGTTTTGAACTATGAGTATCAAATACTTGTGATCAATATTTTCCAGGGAAAACTTGAGAAAGCAAGCTGAATAATGAGGAAATTCAGAGCAGCTATGAGATGCCTGAAGTCTTTCAGAGATCAGAGAAAATAATTAATTTACTTAATAATGTGTCAGAGTGAACAGACATTGCAAATTTTTTTTGATAGAAGAAGTTTTATCTGAAGGCAGAGTGAAAAGAAACAGAACCAAGAAACTTCTAAGTTAAAGCAGTTCAGCTGGAGAGGAAAAGTAATATGAGGACCATCTAAAATAATCAATAGTCTTGTGGTTGATGTGGTTGCTTAATTGTAAGCAACAGTCAAAATTTGTTCTCTGTGTTAAAAATCAGAAACAGAGTCAACCTGCACTCCCTCCACCAACAATATTTTCCAAACGTGTATGAAAACAAATGTTTAACTCCATCATATTCCTTATTAACATAGTATGAAGGTCTTGTTCACTTTCCAAATGTCTGAAATTACAGCAATTAATTCTATCTTGAGGCTGGAATGATCTTGCCATCATTGCTAGCTTTGAAGAGTAATAATGTTAAAAATGTGTGAGTTTCAGGAACATGGCATTTCTAATTCTCACTTCAACCACCTACTGTGTCTCCTCAAGGCTTCGTAGAGTTCATTTAACAATGTTTCAGACTGCTTTTTCCACACTTAGAGTAATTGACATGCATATTTTGAAAAGTGATCAGGGGATTGTGGAGAATGGCTAAGAACAATAATTGCTCAAGAATTCCATTAAAAGAAAAACAAAGTTGTACAGAGTTAATGAAAACTTTATGCAATTTCACCGATTATTTGTTAGCATCTGATTAAAAATAAAAAACACTAGAGGGTTCCTATTCCATAATCTTTTTGGAAGTGTGACAATACTGTCACTGTTTTATGTTTGGCAGTGGTGTTCATAAAAAAAGAAGGTGGTGGTTGTTTTCTTTAATTTGTTTTCACAAGGTAGCCTTGCATTGTAATTTGTTGTGCATGTACCAAGGCCTGTCTACTGATTTTAATATTTACTTCAGTATTCTTAATGTAATTGTTCTATTGAGAAAAAAAAAAAAAAAGAAAGAAGGAAAGAGAAGGAAGGAAAGAAAAGAGAAGAGAAGAGAAGAGAAGAGAAGAGAAGAGAAGAGAAGAGAAGAGAAGAGAAGAGAAGAGAAGAGAAGAGAAGAGAAGAGAAGAAGAAAGGAGAGGAGTTGTTCAATAAATGACATGAATCAGCAAAACATGGTGCAGTTTTAGCATGTCACTGAATCTCCAGCTGGGGAAAGCAGAAAAATAATATGACATACCCTTCCTGACTATTTCAGCACATTCAGATGTGAGCTTGGTGTCATTAAGACCGTGTTTCTAAAACATATCTTGAAAATGAGACTGAAATAATTACTAGTTGTTAGAGGAGAGGGAAAAGGATTTTCAGTTCACAGAATGACAAGTTCTCAGGGTCTTGTGTACACCTGCAGGATCTGCAACCTCTTTACCCCACTCCAAGGAGTCTGACTGCTCACTATCTGCTCTGATGCGGTCCAACTCTGTTACCTAACACATGTCCATGATGGCCAGCTAGTCACCACATCTGCATCCCATAGGAGTTAACCAAGATCTCCTTTGGATATCATATGATATCTCTTTGACCTTGAGACACTATTTCCCTCAGTGGTTTTTAGCTCTCCATTTAGAAATTCCCAAAATAATGAGTAGTAACCGTGTCATTGCCTACTGGAACACTGTTTATTATACTTTATTGTACTTTTAGTGGTCTGTAACTGTCCTCTATCTTTTTCTTTGCTCTCTTCTGTTACACAGTTCACTCTTTGATGTTTCACATACACCATTTACATTTTTTGCAGCAGGTTAAGTGATACTGAGGCATTGATATACGTAAATCACCCAAAAAATGTGTTGTGCCAAGATAGGATTGTATATATTCATACTGTTAAATATTCATGCTCTTAAAATACAAATAACCTCATTAATTTCAGACCCAGCCAAAACCGAAGAAAAGTCCCTAGATTAGAAGTTATTTAAAAAACTGGATACAAAACATATCAGCAGAAAGGGGTAGTTATTCTTTAAAAAAAAAAAGCTAATTCTAATTACAAAAGAATATAAAACATATTTTCTCCTGCAACATCAATTTCTGCACATATTTTTTATAGAAAAGAAAGCTGCGTATTGGATTGTTAGGGGGTGGAGGGAGAACATGGGTTGATTTTTTTAATCATAGATTTTTTAATTATGTGTATGCCTAATGGATGGCCTTTATGACTAACATCAGAAGAGAATAAGAGGGGCCTTTGACAGCCAGAGGCTGTAAGTATCTACAGAATTCTACACATACTGCATGATGTGGATGTAGTCTATAAACTTCAATTTTTTTCAGGAACATATTTGTCTGTGCATAGGCAGGACAAGCCCAGCAGCAACAGTCTTCAAGACATAACTAGCGGTTTGCTCATTTCCAACAGCTGTTTGTGACAGAACTGTTCTGAGTGAGCCATTTCAGCAACTAGAAATTGCAGCCATCTACTGGTAACTGCCAAAATGTCAGTCAGTCAGAGACTTCAGGGCTTGGCATCTGTTTATATTATTTCCCCAGACACATCCAGGCTTGTACAAGTAGCTGCTGAATACCACTTGAAGAAGGTGATATCTGCAGTGTGATGTCTGGCCCTTTTGAACTTCTGTTATTTCACTACTCTATTTTTTACTTTGCTTTTGCATATGCACGCTGATACCTTTTAAACATTAAAGACGTTTAACATGGTTTATAAAAACAAAACAGAATTTTATAATATACCCTTTATATTTTCATTGCTTTTTTTTTTTTTCAATAGTAGGCACAAGTAGAAATATTAACTGATAAATCTTGCCCTGTAGTTGCAGGAAAACAGATGTACTTGCAGTTTGAAAGAACAGCTTAATGGTGTTGGCCTGATGGCTTGAAACTGTACAGAGCATGCATAATAAAGCACTATCTAGGTTACTTTTATGACATAATTACTGAGTTCTACTATACTATTCAAATTTTTATTTATTTGTTTTCTATTAGACTTGGGAGATTCCCAAGGGCTGAAGGTAGAAGAATCCTCATTGTTATGATCTCCAGTACAATTTCCCTGTGGTTGCTGGGTTACATTGCTTATAAACCATGCTAGGAATGCAGAAAGATTCTCTCTGTTGCTTTGTGAATACCACATTTTTATGCTTTAACAAGGGATAGACTGCTTTGGAGGGGCTCCTAGACAAGGGAAATCTCAAGGGGAGCATGGGAGACAGAGAAAATATTTGGACCAGGTACAGGATATGAAGGAGTTTTCCTTCCTTAAATCTTTGAATTGAATGACTGTTTTATCTCAATGTTAGTCATGGTTGTCTGGGTTATTTCACTTCTTTGCAGGCAAGATCCTTACCTTCTTTTCCTTTTCACCAATCCCTGGGTTGCTATTTCTTCTGAAGTTTTATGTATATGCAGTTTGGATTTTAATGACCCAAAACTTCTGGTGCTTTGAATATCCTAGCATTCAATATTGATTTTTATTTTTCTCAACCTTATATCCTTTGATAAGAGGTAACAAGTACCTGTTTTAGCAGGTAAGGAGAGGTGATGAAATAAAACAAACAAACTTTTCAATGGAAGTTGTACTGGCTCAGTGCTAAATAAGTATGTGTTATTATGCCTTGACAGTAAATTCTGGCTTAAGTCATAGGGTACACTAACAGCTTAGTACATTTGACTTTGGTGGAAAGTTCTGTGTAGTTTAACTAACAAGCTAACTCTGTCAAATGAATGATGCTGAGTGAGGTTCAAGACATGGACATGTGCCAATTTGAAGTTTTCTTTTCAACTAGCTGTACAGCAAGTTTTTGTGTCTGACAAATCAGTGGAGTTCAATGTCGGTAGAAGTTGCACCACATTGTCTAACAGGACACTATGAAATAAGTAAGGTGCCTCGGTGGTAAAGGTGTGTGGTTAATCCTGCTTGTGTTAAGAACAGGATGATTCCACTCCCCTGGACAGAATATCACTCATCCATGTTTATGATGAAATTTCCAAGAGGAAAAACATAGTTTCATTTTATATGAACAACGTATGCATTGCCTTCACTGACAAAGGTTCCATATCCACATGTAAATGAAGTAAGAAAATATACTTTTCCAGCTTAAAAATAACTCAGTTATCTTGTCAATTGTAATATTTCTCTAAAAAAAAAATGATGGAAGTCACCCAGATTTATTCTTTTAAGGGTAAGAGTTCATGATGAAATAAAACTAAGATGTAAAATGTCTGGCTCATATTTTTCCTATCTCCTGAATGCTTGTTGCACTTAGATACTCCAATTTTATGCATATAGTTACACATATTTCTTTGAAATTGTCCTTTGTTTGTAAACATATGTCAAAAATAGCTATTAAGCTTTCTGTTGTCCTACTCAGCACTATCCTGTTGCTGAAACTTGCCTACTGAAATAATATCCAGTTAATAGTTTACAATGATATGGTACATTATAAGCACCCCTCTCTTGTCCAAAAGAATAATTTTAAATGTCATATACCACTACAGTCTACTGACTGCAGCAGAATTATGGGATCTCATAGGACTGCCTAATGGAAGGGAAATCAAATATAATGAAATATTCAAAGTGCATGCTGCTTTATTTATATAGGTGTACCAATCAAGTAGTTCCAAAACAGTACATGATCAATACTTCAGTCCAGAAACTTCGTCAATTTCCAGTTTGATTTCTGGGAAAAGAAATAGGTTTCCAGCACAGACTGAGTTTAAAAATCTACCTATGTCACATGATGAAGTACAGTGTATGCATGGAATAAGTTGTCTAGGAACAACATAGCCCCTTCTGCTTAGTTTTTCCCTGGACTTTCTGGTGATGAACATGGGGATTGCTTTCCAAAACTCCTGTGGATATGCCTCCTCAAGTGTTGATGGCATTTCTTAACGACTGCTTGAGAAAAATATTATAGCATCCAAGCCATTCCAGCTTGATTTTAGATTTATCGTAAACAAGTGAAAAAATAAGAATCATGTCAACAAATAGGCTGATAAAAACAAAGCTGACCAGGTTTACGATTCCTCAGTTGAATTTGTCTCAGTGCCTGCTATGTAATTGTGGAATTTGTAGAAGTTTTTAAATGACTGTATATTTTCTTTCTTTGGTTCCCTCACAAAACATCAGTTTTCCTGGCTATATACTTCATTAATTCATTTTCCAATTATTTGTGCATGAAGCATTTTCTTATTATAGTAATCATATGAACAAAAATGTCTTCTTTTGCAGCTTTGCAATTCAGTTTCCCAGAAGAAGTACCAAGCTCTCGAACTGTGATGGCATTTACCACTCTTTAGCCAAAGTGAATAACAAAATGGAAGAGGAAACCCATCAGGTTTTCCCAAGCCTACCTCGGGACCTGAGTTGATTTTACACTACTTTCTACTATGAAGATAGAGGAGTCCATTTAAAGATGGTTCAGGGCTATCACACAAAGGCATTGCATTTCACAGTGTAGATTGGATGTGACTAAGCTTGCTTTTCTGACTTCTGAACTGCGTCATATCCCTTCATAGAGCAGCGAATTAGTGTAATTTGTGAAACTGCATATATCTGTGTTTTAAGTGTTTTGGTATCTGAGCCTCCAGTTTTCCTCCACACAGTTACTTAATCTTGAACTCTGATAATGGTTTAAAAATGACTTAAAATAAAATAAAAGATCCAAAAGTGATATATGTGGAAGTAAGAAAGAGGAAGCATGCCACAAATCTATTGGAATGAAAAAGTTTAAAAGTTTAGAAACTAAAAGAAAATGAGAAAACAGTCTGTGCATATGAGCCATGATCCAAAACCTGTGCAGTGAATAGGAGGACTTGCTATGACTGGTATTGAATCAAAACTACATGTGGTTCTACTAGTGACAACAGTAAGCATCATTTGAGTCAATGTAAACACAGGCGGTTAACATTAGAGAACATTTCACTGTTAAATTCTCAGTGAACCAAAGAAACTTTCTGATTATTTAGAACCTTAAAATGCTGACTGTCCACCTTATTCTGACCAAATCTTAACAGAGGCAACCAGAATAAATGTCTATTCTTTGCATAGACATTTCTCTTCAACTAGAATATTTTTACTTTGTGAACATACAGAAAAAAAAAAAAGTACATATACAAATGTTATTCTCAGCTGGGAGAACTCTCAGGAAGGATTTGATTTGCTTTTCATGTCTGGATTTTTCTACTTATATTTACATTTAACTTTTCCCAGACATCATTCTTCTTCTTTAGGCTGCTCTCTGCATCATTTTGTGGTCTCTATCCACTCTGTTATTCTAGCACTACACCTAATCCAGGACCTATCTGTGCAATGCTGAGTAGTTCATCTCCCTTCAAACGACCTGTCAGTCCTCTGGTGGCATTTACTGTACTTTTTGGATTGAGAAATCAACTAGAAAGTCTCTGTTTAAATGAATGGGTGTGAACAGTTACTGTAAACCCTGTAAGTCTTACATAATTAAGAAAATACATGCCAATTTCTTATGCAGCATCTTTATACAGTTATTGCAATAGAAATTACAAGGAAAAAAATTCATTTTATTTTCTTTTACTTCAGATAGACAATTTCAAACTCATTTTTTGCACTGCACACAAAGAAAGTTTATTTGGCAGTGACCTTAAAAAGTCTCCAATAGACATAACATAATATTACAACTTTAAATTTTCACATAATTTTTCCAGGCAGATCTTCCTGGACCCATACGTATTAGCAGCAAGTAAGTCTGAGATGCTTAGTGTGCTTAAATGCCTTAAATGTGTTTTTGAATGTGTTTAGGTTTGCTTTATTTTGTTTTCACTGAACACTATTCTTTTTGCTTTTGATTAACTCTCTTACGGAAATGGTTTATAAGAAGTAATAGTTTGGGGTTCTCAGCTGCCACACAGAGGAACATAGCAGACGAAAGAGACGTTTCAGCTGAATTTCTAGTGAGTTCATTTTCTTCAGTTTTTGCAGAAAGCTAACAAGCAGAACCACCTTTCTTTGAAATTTAATGATTAAACCCATTGCAACCAATGACACAAGAGATAAATGAAAAATGAAGCTTCAGTCTAGCTAAAAGCTGTCTCTGTAACAATCTGCTGAAACAGTCTTTCTGTTTCCACACGTAAAAGTCTAAGCCCAACCACACCTCACACCTATGACAGCAAGTAGACTCCTACATGTAATGGGTGTGGTGATGTAAAGTAAAAATCTATTTTTAAAGTTTTTTCCAGGATTATGGTCTGCATCTGTAAATGCCAGTTTGCATCTGCTGTAAATGTCTTCTCATTAGTCAGCCACCTGCTAGATAAAAAGTGTTGCACTAGCAACACAGCGTATGAGAATATGCATGCAAAGTCTGCGACCAGAAACTATCATTGAAGGGGATGGAGTTTGCCATGCAGAGAAGTTGTTATTTTGATATACACACAAATGGTATTAATGCTTTATGCAAGGGTTTGTTGATGAACATTTATTGCTGATCATTATCTTCTCTTCCTATGTACAGAATGCAGACTTTCAGGACAATGTCATTGGATTTATGAGGACTCTTCAGTACCATGGATCACAATGTTCTGCCAGANNNNGCCAGATCATCAGCTGGCCCTGGCAGAAATAAAAGGCCAATGGCTAAAGCAATTACTCTCACAGAGAACAAACTGAACCCAAAACTGACTAGTAGGCATTTTCATGCAGACACTTTTCTAACAGGGAGCAGTGTCATCCGTAGCCTTTTGTGTACTAAATACTAACCATTCATTTCTAATGACCTGTGAGGTGTCCAATAGGGCATCAGAGTTTGTTATTACAAAATTAAGACTAGGGGCAAAATAATTTTAGCTCGGTTACATAAACTTTGAAAAACAGCTTATGTTTTGGAATGAATTACTTCCCAGCAGCCAGCCAGTAACAGTGGTTCAGAGATGACAGAGACTTATAAATCCAAACTACCGAAAATACTTCAGTTTTATGGGTTTGTATACATTTGAAAGAGAGGGAGGTCGCTACATCACACTTTGCTATGCCAGCTATAAAAGCTGGAAGACAGTGGATTGATTCCATATGCCACTGAAATCCCTGAATCTTGAAAAGCAACATTCATAGTGTGGGTAGTAAAAGTAACAGAGAGAAACATTTGACCTAGCTGGAGCCAGGTCTATCTTCAGACCAGAATGCAAATTAAGAGTGCAAATGCAGCCTGTGCAGACTCCTTTTGAACCACATTGGAAAGATACTTTGGGATAAAAAAAATCTGACCCTAATAATGTGATTTATAAGGCTTGCAGAAAACCTAGCTGTTAAAATTGGCACTGTGTGTCTATTTAACTAAAATAGAAAGCACCATCAACTTTGAAGATTAAATTTAATTTGATGTCAACTACAGAACTGTAACATTGGTGTTCATGTTAAAACTGTTGTGAATGAAAGATCAGAAGTGAAAATCTCTGTGTTTGGAGAGTAGAGCTGTCTTCATTCAATTATACTATTCAAGAAGTTAGTGTGGCATCTCACTGTCCTATTGCTACACTTAAGGTATATTTATCTTGATGTTTTATTCCAGTAAAGTTTTGTGTTCACATAATACTACAATTTGTGCCTGGAGCCTCAGTACTGTAGGAAAAATGTATTTATGACTTCTCAGTCTATGCTCTGATCTGTTGAAAATAGTTTCTTGAATTTCTCATGAAATTTTCAATGGATTTATGATGCCTGTACTTTTAGCTAGTGTATCTTTCATAAAAAGAGCACTGTTGCTTCTCAGACCTGTACAGTGCTTTGAAAATTCTTACCTTTGCACACATGTCGTTTTGACACTGTTCACAAAAAAAAATAAATAGAATATGGATCAAAATATCACTTTCTACATGCAGTCACTCTCAGTGGCTTATAACAGCTCTTGATAATTCCTATCTTAGGAAAAAAATCAAACAAATGAAAATAGGAGGAATGCATTCAATAGACGCAGAAACATTTTACAGGATGGCAAAATGTCTGTCTACCTTTAGAATCTCTTCATTACCAATCTACCAAACTGAAAATTTCATGAAAAATTGCCATGCAGTTATTATTCTACAAGATCATAAAAACAGAGAATATTTTCACTGTTATTTAAATAAGAAAAATATGAGAGTTTTGCTGTTGATGCAGTTCAATAGCAAACCTCTAAAACTGTCAGCAGTGCCCACAGGAACTGCCCACAGGAACCTATGGTATTTGAAAGAAGACTTCTGAGGGGATGTTGCTGAGTTCAGCATTGGCCTGTGTGATCAGGCAACTGGTGGCAGCATAAAATGATGATGGCTGAACCAGCACAACAAAGTGACATTTAGCATATTGAATATATGTAATGATAGAGACACATCCACATTCTCTTTTCCTGTGTAGTTTTAGGAGAAGTTAACAAAATAGGGATTCCTAAAATGATGATTCAAAGAGGAAAAAGATCTTCAGGCGAGAAAAATGGAAAATGCATTGGATCTTTCCTAGTCTCAGGAAGCACTGTAACCTGAGTCATCACAAAAATGTAGTTTGACAAATGTCTTTTTACTAGAGAGAAGAAAACAAGCGGTGTTGATGAAACTGAATGGAAGCTCTTCAGAAATTCGAAGTGCAGTTCTTCAGTGAAGTACACACCTATCATGGATTGCTTGCAAATTGCATGAATCTATAGAAATAGAGATCTAGGAACTTATCTAGGACAATTCAAAGAAAATCTGTTTAATTTATGAGGAGTCTAAAGTTACTTTTCCTTTCAGGACAAACATTAAAAAAGATACAGGAAAAGTTTAATAGTAAGACGTATAAAGACAGAAATTCCCCAGACACTGTGAGATGATTTCAAGATCCAAATGGTGATACTAGTAAAAACTAGTAAGAAAGGACTGAAAATCAGAGAAATTATTTCATATATAGTGAAACACCTTCAGCAGATTCTTATAAAAGCAGTTAGGCCTGGCAGCCACAGTTATACAGGAGTTTGTGTTTCTCTGTACTGAATAAGCAACAATGGTAAATAAAATAACATGCCTACATTAATATAACAGAGTGGGTCTGCTGAAGTCAATTGATGCACATTTTATGTATATTACCAGCAAACCAAATTAATATACAATTCCATCTGTAGCATTATTTAGTTGAATCAATGAATGACACTACAGAGGCCAAAATTTTCTTGTGCTACTCCAAAACTTCATAGTACTATGTCTCTTTTGATCTTATATATCCATCATAGAACTGTGGCCATAAACCTGTTTAAACAGTCTAAATAAGAGTCTGCTGATGTGTGATGATCTCTAGAAGCTGGAGGTTGAATAGACAGTGTATTTGATACAAATGGTTGGCTTTACAGGGAACAAATCTAGAAGTACAAATGAGATAAATGTAGTTTGTTCTCTTTCAACACATTAGCATGTCCTATAACAGAAATTTTCATCCCTACTTCATCTATACTAGTGTAACTATAAATTTATTCAACTCCAATAAGTAAGACTATAGAAAACAAAAATAAAATTATGCTGTAATTTCACTACATAAAGTGAACAGAATGTTTTCACACTAAAACCATCATGAATTAGATTTTTTTCTCTGACAGATTGAAAGCTATAGCAAAAGCATTGTTAAAAGCCAGAACACACTTGCTGTCATGGTAGTTCAGGAAAATGAATCTCATGCTTTAAGAAACTGGGGATTGTGGTAGCTACAACATTCAATTACTGACTTGCTGTTTCCAGATCAATGGCCTTGAGGGAAAGTAAGGTTAATTAAGCCTTAATTCACTCAAGATAAATTGGCATTTTTGTCTCACAGCAGTAATTGTCTAAACAGAAAGCTTACTAGTTGGGGTGGGAGTTAACAAAAAAAAAATCATCTTTATTCCCTGTATCACTATTTAATAAAAGCTTCTCTGTATTCTACAAGTTTAAAATCCTGTAGGTGTAGCAACAGTCATAATACTTGCATACAATAGTAATCTACAAAATATTCAGGAACATTTAATGATTCATTCTAAAATAATTCTAAATTGCCTGAGAAATTAATCTAAAACTTCAATAAAATTTCCATAGTTTTAGATCACAAAAGGAAAAGAGTCTAGCTTCAATTTTACCTCTACAATTTAACTGTTTGTTAATGAATACAGCTTTTGTGGGATACAAAGTTGGATCATAACAACTAGAAGCAGAAAGAACTCTGAAGTCATATTTGAGAAAAAACACTAGTGAAAGTAGTTACAATGCACTTTTATTTTTGTGTTCAGTCAGCGAATGACCTTCACTTTTTAAAAACTGAAACCACTGTAACAAATTGTAGGGTATTCCAACAAACAGAGGATTATAGTAATCAATCACTGCAAAAAAAAGAAAAAAAAACAAAACACAAAACCTATGAATTAAGTGCTGTACCTCAGGCACACAAAAAGTTATGTTAGCAAGATTACTTTGCTTTAGAAAAATTATTGGTTTTGCAGTACATGTAAAGTGTCATGGATATAATTTAAGTTAATACATCAGGTTCCCTACCTTTTCACTAGTATCTGAAGAGTGTGGGTAAAAAATTCTAGGAGTCTGATTTAGCTGCAATTCCGCTTTTCATCATACAAATTTCAAGGCAAAGGCAAATTAGGTCCATTTTGCTTTACAGTCTGAAAAGAGAAAATGATGTCTCAATTTCTCTGGCAACTTGTTCTTTGCACTATTACAGTAGTCCAAATTTTATTATTGATCCTCTTCTGGCCAATGATATCATAAATACTACACAGGGTATTGAGATTTCACACAGGATATATGAATTTTTAGGGGCTGAATTCCATTTTGTGGTCTTAATTGCAGCATCTGTTCCCTTGCTGTAATGACATCAAAATTCATTACAATAGTGCATCATTACAATGCAAAAGAACATAATAACATCATTGCCATATAAAAATCTTATAGCAAGCTAGATGTGAAAGGAAAAATGATTGTTTTTTGAAGAATTCCAATTTGATAGCAGTATTTTTTTTCCCTTTTAACGAGCCTTTAACTAGAACAGTATTTTTCTATGTAGAAATAAAATGTTTTGGGATTTTGATCACTTGTTTGTTCTGTTTTAATTCTAAAACTATCCTTTCCAGAGTATTCTTTAGCAAGTGGAAGTATCTGTTGATCTTTAATCTACTTGATTTGTATTTAGGACCATCTTGACTGATCTGGTATTCTGAATTTCTAAACCCATATTTTATTAATTAATTGTATTAATTATCATTTTATTAACAGTCTCTACCATGAATCTCTCATACATTGGACATCAACCTTAATTGGCCTCTGCAAATATTATTAGCTTCTAAGCCAAGTCTTTCTTAAAGTTGGGGAGCAAGCAAAGTCACATCTTGAATTTGCTAGAACTGCGACTTCCAGTTCTCAGTGGAAGTGTGGATAACAGTGAAAAAGAAGAAACAAGATGCAGGCAACAATGTTCTTCACTTGCCTGTCAGCCTGGACCATAGCAGCAGTGACAATTTCCTGAGGCTGAAAGCAATATCAGATGATCTTGCAGGAGTATGTTGCCAGTGAGCCACATGTTAGATATCAGAGCTTTAAAATCAGCCATTAAAGGAAATCTTATTTATTTTTGTTACTTTTCTATCTTTAGAAGATTGTTCTTTATTTAGGAAAAACTGAGAAAAATACATGAAGATGGTTGAAAATTTATCTATTTATTCGGATCCTTCCTTCTTTCTCACAATCTGAAGATGTTCACTGAAATGGTTTTGAGACCAAATCTTCAGTCTTGGCAACACAGCCACCTCATCAGTCATTATGCTCTCCCTTTATTGGAGTGAGCAGAAAACTGAACCATAAAAATCTTTGCTATCTTCCATCACAAACAGCCTCAGCTTGACAGAGCTTCTGCCACATTCAAAACTGTCACCACGTCTGCATATGTACATTACAGGGGGTCTGGAAAGAAGTGCTTACTAAAATAAAAACGTAGAAGGGTAGTACAAGAGAATTTGTACTTAAAATTGAGAACAATGAAAAAAAAAAAAAACAAACAAAAAAAGGGTTTTAGTAGGTTTAAATGTTTCAAAAGACACTGATGGTTTACACTAGCCCCAAATCCATACTTTTCATAAGTTGTTTCATAGTATAATCACTTTTTATCCAGATGCATGCTAAAGCTTCTTAGGATCAGCTAAATATTAGTGTTACAAGGCAATACTTGTCTTTATATTTATCTTCTGCTGTTTTACCAGATCCCATTTTGCTCCAGAAAGTAACTCTATATTAAAATCTTGGCCCTCCTAAATTTCAGTAGTACAGGGTTTCATCCTCATTCCCAAAAACACAAAGGGGAAAATTTATAACTAGATCATTTTGTACCGAGTGCCTCATATTCATTCTGAGACCAGCAAACGTTTCCTTTATTTAACTTTTGCTTAAGTGGAGGATACTGGACTGTTAGGATGGAAGAGTGCCAGGGTTGACAGTGTGTCCCTGGCAGGTGGTAATAACCTGTTGTCATATGGAGGAAAATCTGACTACTATTCAGCCTCAGTCCAAATCAGTGATCTAAAATTAGGCATGAAAGTCATGGAAAATCCTAGCGTTGCAGATGAGACACATATCCTTCATGATAGATAAATATGATTCTTTAAAGCTTAGAGAATAAAACCTAAATTTAATTGTACCCTCAGTCTCAGTTCAGGAGCAAAACTGAGAGGCCTGATTCTGGCACTTCAACTGCTTTAAGCCAGTTGAAATGTGGCTGTCAGCAAGAAGAAGAAGAAGAAGAAGAGGAAGAAGAAGAAGATGA
>VZZY01010142.1:0-20263 GCA_013400335.1 Eurystomus gularis | reverse complement strand
AAACTGAGTCTACAAAAAAAGTGATTTGTTTTCTGTCTGTGTATCTCTCTGAACTAGATCATTTAGTGTCTGACATGAATCTGGCTGAGGCACAAGGGAATGGTATTGCCAGGTAGAGCTGGAGGAGAAATGTGACTGCAGAGGCACAACTTAGACTGATTATATAGGAATTTGTTTTTAATGCTTTTGTATATAAAATGGGATGATGCTTGCTTATCAAGATAGTTGTAAGAACAAGTTCAACACAAATCCCAGTGATGTACTTTGAGACCTCAGGATGGAAAGCAGCATATCTGGAAAGTGTTCTTTCCAATTTTATTTTATTGAAGTTGTTACTTTATCACAAAACCCTAAGATTCTCAAACCTTTGTTCACATTTATAGCAATCTATTTTAGGAAAAAAATAACACACAGCAAATTACCACAAAACAAAACAGAATAAATCCCATTCTGAATGAGACTGTGCTGAAATTATCTCATTTTGAACTTTATCCCTTGATTTTAGCAGCTCTGTTAGCTCCAGTACACAGGGCAGTTTGAATTTCCCTGTGGCTTAGTGATGCCTTTTAGCAGGTTTTTTTTAGATTCTGTCTTCATTGTAGGCCTAATGGGTGAACAGCAGTTAGCATGAGACCTAAATATCACAAGCCCACAGGGGCAAATGACTCACTGCAACTATAGTAAAAAGGTACTTATGGAAAGAATGACAGGCACTTGGTAAAAAATGTCACTAATGCTTATTACAGCCACACTAGCTCACTGAACTCTGTTTTTCTTGCATTCTAGGATGTAGGAAAAGGTTAAGAGAGAGGTTGTAAGCTTTGGTCATTTAACACGTTAGATAAATAAATAAATGTTATGAGTCTAAGACATTCCTGAGAGTCCAGATTGCCTATTGTAGCCTGTGTTTTTCAGCATCTAGTGTTTTTAATACTTCCATTATTTTATATGCAGTTTCAGGCATTTTTAAGCAGCTTGATTTCTGAGGCAGTGGAAACCTCATCAACGTGTCTTTAGATGAGTAATGAGAAACCAAGGAATTCATAATTCCTAGTCACAGGAAAAAAAGAAATTTCATTAAGTTACTACCTGTCCTAGAATGGGTTTTTTCAGGAATGATGACAATGAAATACTGCTCATAGTCAAGTCAACTTCTTATAGTGTAAAGAGTTAAACTGGCTAGCGCATAAATCTGGAAAAGTATGGAGAAAATAAAGGTTTAATTCCTCAGCACCTGATACATGTCTTTTACAATTGCTAGTTTGAAGTCCATCCATTGCTCCACATAGAAAGACATTCAGGAAAACTTAAATTGTTTAAAAGCCTTACATTTTGCAGTTGTAAACATATAATCTGCATGAATTCTTCTCAAGGAATTGGTCTTTCCCTGAATGGTGTCAATTTACTTTCAATAATTTAAATCTTCCTCTGTACCAAAATGTTTCGTCCTTGACATTTAAAATGTTTTGCCTTCCCATATTCAAGCTATTGAACATGAGATACACCTTATTACTTAGCTTTCACATTTTTTATTTCTCAATGACAAGTCTTGAGGAATGGAGTTTACCTACAAAGTTTATGTTCTTCTCAGAATCAATTTTTTGCTTATTCATAATGTTCATATATTCCTGTAGGAATTCAAGATTTTAACAGTATAAAATATACACAGGTCAGATTAATATTCCAATTGATATGAATATTTATCGGTTCATATTAAAAATATAATATCTAGATACTATTCCTTGAGAATCCACAGAGATGGTTTAGAAGAAACACAAATTTTTCTAGCTGGAAATGACATAGTAATAGGATTTAACGAATTGTTCAACACCACCTTCTACTCAGAAAAATACTAAAAGTGAAGCTTGATCATTACTCTCTATCAAAGTACATCGAATAAATGACCAAAACAGAATTAGATTTTAAGATGGAAAAAACTTTATCAAAAAAATGCTGTGTGGAAGTGCATGTCTGAAAAGGAAGAGAGCAAAAGTCTTTTTCTAACCTTATAACAATTAATTCTGATTAACGGAGAAGTAATGTGATAAAAAATGGGCTTTGTAACATATATATATATCTACTTATATCCTGATTAATAAGAAATTTCTGGATGCTATTCCTTACAGAAGATTCTGTTACCGCAATATCAAAAATGAATATTACAAATATGACTGTAAGAGTAATGCTACTAATTTAATGTAATAGCCAAATCAGTTAGGTATTTCATGTGGTGTCTGAGCAGAGAAGTCAAATAGTAAAATGCATAAGCTTCCAAATAGTTCACATGATGTCTGAAACTTTTAATTAGTTTGTGAAGACAATGATGAAAGTAATTTCATGAAACAAATAAGAATTTTCAAAGAATAATGCTTTTGTGATATGATCTGTCACATACGTCAAATGCCTGTGAGCTCATAATAGAGAAATGATAACAAAATTTCGAGATAAATGAAGAAAGTTATGAAAAAAGAAATTTAAATATTCATGGGAAAAAATAATGCAATTGAATACAATGAAATATTCGCTTCTCTATTGCTCTGTTTTGAAATACTTATGCATGAACTTAATTGAATTATTTGATTTCAGTTTGCAGCAATAACATCAGGAATGTTATCAGTCTATTTTAGGGCAGAACACCACCCCCAACACACACACAGTTCAGGGATTCTTGTCTTATATCTTATATCTTTATATCTATAAATAAAACTAACAATCATGAAGGGAAAACAGACCACATAAATGGCTCTATTACGCAATCTAGATATTTTTTCCGTCTTTTCTTGATGGTGGTCATTTTATGGTAGGCTAGGGTGGTGGCTGAAAATATCCCAATATTCCAACATGTGGTAATTACTGTAATTCACTTATCTTGAAGTTTTAGCTTATGGAAAGCCACACTGAAAGCAGAGAGATATGTCAAAGTACCTCAGATATTCTGTTAAAGCAATTTTGGCATCAGAAGGCTATTAGTATAACTCGCATTGTTACATCTCTGCTTGATCATGACTCTCAGCTCACAGATACTCCTTTAGCAACGAGAGAGCAGAGATTAAAGTGGAAGAGAAAGAAAAACAATCAATTAATTAAAAAAAAAAAAACAACTTGTGTTTTTTAACACATGCTAAAAGCATAGTGCCACTGAAACTTCAGAAGTGAAAAGGCTGTATCTAATTACTTTGAGTGGGTGAACTGAAGAATGGGAAAACAAATTACAGAATGCATTTTGCATTCAGGTAAAATTGCTGATGTTTATGTGCTTAATGGGGCTTTGAATTTCCTCTGACAATTATTGTTACTAAAAGTTTAACCAACTATGTCTATATAAAGATGAAGTAGAGCTTCGTTTTTTAAGGTTCCTTAAACATTTTTTATGTTTAAGTGTTGGACTACAGAAAATTAGCATGGTAATAGCTGAGATTTGGAAATCAGATAATGAGTGCTTTGGTACCAAGTAGAATAAACTTCATAGTATGATGAGCGCAAAGAAGTGAAGGAAACTAGGAGGAATGAGAACTGGCCTGTGAGAGTGGAAAACCTTTTACCATACAGGCTGTCTTCAGAGTCTGTAGAATACGTTTAAAAAAGGTTCATGAGAGACAAGTAACTAAAACCAAATTTATTCTTACAGGCTTCAAACTACCTTTAAAGTCTGCATTGTTGTAAGAAAAGAAATCAGGGATTTACAAGCTAAAGTTATACATAGAAGTCATACACTTTACAAACAGCCAAATGAAATGGTTGGTTCTTTTGGTTTTTTGACAGATGATATTGAAGATCTAAGGAAAAAATGCACTATATTTATTAAAGTGCTGGAATCTTTACTATTTCCTCCTCCACTGGAAAAAAAACTTTTAATACTTCTAGCACAGAGTATAATTGCTTTTGCATTAAACTGTCACAGTCCTGTTTTTCAGGTATACCATAACTGTAATGGCAAGATGCATTTGCTGAAAATACTGGTAAATTATGCTAGAATTTCCTCCAAAAAGTGTTCATTTCTGCAATGCTCCACTATTGCAAATGACTTTAAAAAAACAGTTGATATCTTTACTTATTTTGAAGTATATTTCCGAACAAGTGTGTTATACTGCAGACCTACTATGCCATGTGAATAAGTAATATGGATATATGTTTCTATCAGTAAATCCATAATACAAAGGAGATGTCATGTTTCGTGTTGCTTTAACTCTTAACTTTAGTAGAATTATGCTAGGAAATTGGACTGTGTAAATATGCCAAGACTTGAGTTATACATAAAAGCCAATGTTACAGTTGAAGACTCTGGGTAGATAACTCCTGTCTCAGGAAATTTCTAGATGCAATGTATTTAAATTGGTAACACCTTTTCAGAAAAATAGGAGGAGCCCTCTACTGCTCTGTCCTTCGACTTTGTGGCAAAAGCATTTCTGTGCTCTTGTTTCTTAAGCACTTTCTTTGGGGGCCTTAGGACTTTAATTGCCGAGGATTACTGTTCAAATACTAGCTGAAATTCTGTCTGTGAGCTAATCAGCAAAGAACAGACAAAGTCAAATTGTCTTTGTGTCCTTCCTTCCTCCAAATCCTCCAGAAAATCCACTATAGTATGGATTCCTCTCTGGAGTAGTAGGTAACAGGTAAACAGATGTAAATCACTGGCACAGCTTTGGGTGGCCTCTCTACCAGTAAGTACTCAGCAATTCAAGAGTTGTGAGGTCAGTCATGCCCTCAGGCTTTCAATCCACAAATCTGTAAAAATGTAAGCATTGTGAGATATTTTGACCCTATGGAGAATATGAATCTTTTAGTTATGCAATACCACCTTCTATACAATTTCTACAGTAGCTTTCAAACAAGGAGAGGTGACAATGGCCCTGTTTTGCTTATTGTTTGTCTAATAATACCGGTTGAAGTACTTTTGATTTCTCAGACACTCATAAGTGCTAAACCAAAATGATTTACAGCTATGTTGTCTATCTTCCTCCAAGGAATCTGCCCCTAGGCCACAGCCTGAAGTTCATCTAATCTGAATCGGTTTTAAGAAGTTCCCCATGGCCCCAGAATGTAAGAGTGGCTTCTTTCCCCATGCTGTGACTGTACCTACTCTCAACTAATCTTGAGAAAGTCCTGTCCTTCCTCAGGTACCATGGTTTCACTGTGCATACTATGCACATGTAAGAAGGATTTGACCTGTAAAAAGGATTAGACCTTCATGTGAAAGTGTTCTCTTTCTTTCTTTTGTTCTTCAGTCTTCCTGGTCTTCTCTTAAGCATGAGCTGGATTTCAGAATTTATGTCTTGATAACAGCCTTTCTAGGTGAGACAATGTTGTTTATTTGCATGCGATAACGAACACAAAGTTCTACACCTGACAATAATAAAACATAAAGGGGAGGTATGTAGATTTTTATTGAATAAGTTTTTCACGTATATCAGATAGATCCTCTGGCACCACACACAACCTCTTTGAAGGTTCTCTGAAATGATTACCCATATTGCAAACACCAATCGTAGACAGGGTCCTCAGATTATGAACCATGTAAAATACAGAGTACTTTGATCACTTTTTACATTCTAGGTCTGAAACTCCTAGACAGCGCTATTATGTATTGCACTGTGTATATTGCAGGTGACAGATGACAAAGAAGAAGACTGAATGTCAGTGATCTCACTGAAATAATCATAACCATCATAACACCATTTACATGGTGGTTAAAAAATAAAGCACAAACTTGCAGTGCTGCTGGGTCTGTGTGTCCATGATCTCTGTAATGCTTTCAGTTTTGGAAGTCCCGTTAAGAAAATTAGTCACAAGTTGCTCCTCTGTCTGATGTTCTTATGATAAGGGTTCTACCTTCTCCCCTAAAGCTTAGGTTTCTGGCCTCCTTTATCATAATGCCCTTAAATGAACTACTTCTCACCCACAAGACTATGTAAGGAAGTAGGAAATATCAAATAAGTTCATATCAGAGGAAGAGAGAGACGCAAAAAAGATCTAATTTCTCCTTACCTTTTAAAATTAAAGAAATAGGGAATACCATCTGATGTCAAAAGAAATCATTCAAGAAAATGTTGGACAGTGAAAGCAAGGCTTGTTACATTAGCTTGAACTGTGCCTGAATTTGAGCTTACATTACACGACTAACTTATTATTACAGAGCTACAGGTAAATACTGCAGTCTTTGAATACATAAAAGGCCGTTACAGTTACTCATGTAGTAACATTCAAATCAGAGTACCAGCAGCCATCAACTTTGTCACTAGTGTCTCAGTAGCTGGCTGTGCAAAACAAAGAGAAAAAACCAAACCAAACTAATTAAGTTCAAAAAAAGAAAACTTCTCCCGTTATATACTTGCTTTATAGTTATCATTTTCTACATTTCCAGAGAGATAACAGAGGTAATAAAAATGGATATTTTTTTTTTTCTTAAATAAGCTTATCTAAAACTCTTGCTTACTTTGCTCGTAATCTAACATAATACTCTAAGAATCCTTATAAGACTATATAAAGTATTTGGTGGCTTAAGGGAATGGTAGTTGAGTATGTGTTTTTCTCAAAGTTTTTAGTTCAAATGTATTGTAGGTTTATAATAAACTCTAACTCTTTTAGGTCTTTGTATGGCCTGTAGAGAATAAAAATTAGTCCTGCAATGGTTCCTACTACATCATATAGATATGTCTTTAGTAACTGGAGTGGCACAGAGGGAGAGTTACTGGAGTGTGATTTGCCATGTTCCATTATGGCTGTAGAACCATACAACCACAGCACATATTAATCAAGAATGAGCTTCATGCCAGTTGTGAGTATATCCACAAGCCCCAATGGCTCTGCCCAGTCTCATCTGGGACCCCTATCCATGTCTCAGGCACACTATTGCACCTCAGCCTAGGGCACCCAGTCAAGGTCTGAGTCACACTGTAGGCAGGTCAGCACCCAGCCTCCTCCCCTGCTGGACAACCCAGAATGACCTGGGACCTGATTCTTTTCATTGTCTTTGCCTGCTGGTTGTGAACATGTGGTGGGACTGGATACAGTCACAGAGATCATCCTGACACTGCTCCCCCTGGTGCAGGTGCTGTGGGACTTCACACTGCCAGGGTTGGATTGCTGCTCTGCTTGAGCAAGGATCAGCTTTTTTTACCCCCTTTCATCACCCTTTGTGGAGCAGCCCTGCTCTGGCTCATCCCTGACATGAGGCACCTATCGCATACCTATCAGGTGTTAAGAAAGAGGGGTTTTTTTGCAAGTGTCCCAGGTGTACTTGCCATTACTAAAGAAGTCCTGTATGTGTGTAGAACACTACCTGCTGGAGGGATGTGCATCCCATTTGCCCTAGAGTGCTCTACATGGAGTTTTGATATGTGACTTATGGTTTGGTACTAGTGGGAGAGGAACAGCCTTGAGCACACCAGTAATGACCTCAGTCCACACCATACAATTAATTGCAGACATGAGGTAAAATTGTCATGAAAAGAACCTTTATAATTCGCTAACATAGACAGACTTGTGAGGCCGCATCATGAGGACAGTTTAAAATCATAAGTGATCACTGTGAGAAATCACAGCAGATAAGACAATGATGAAGAAGCACACAAAATGAAGTGTGATCTGATTCATTGACATGGGAGATGAAGAAATTGGCAAGAAAAAATGTGTGGCTTTAGATGTGAAGAGTTGAAGAGGGGAGATATGCTAAGGTCCACCTTTCTGTTACTTAAATAAGACTATACCCTACGACTAATAATGAGGCACCCCATGTTACTTCTTTTCCACCATCATGCACTTTAAAGAATAAAGGGTATATTTTGCCAAGAGTCAAAACCTGCTCGTTCAAACTACAATTTTATCAATGTAAATGCATACTCTTACTTAAGTATCTCTTATTTGTACAAAATGAATATCAAATTGCTCTCCTGACTTGAACCTTTGCAGCTCCATGCGAATTCTAAGAGGGTTCAGTTAGGAGGGAAGAGGTTGAATTTTCAGTAAGTCTTCCACTTTAATCTGCACATTCCTGCGCACAGTTACTTCATCAGAACAATCTATGCAACACAGTACTCAGCTTAATAAAAAAGATCTTGAGATGAAGAAATAAACATATTGTGTGAGTACTTCTTCAAATATCTGCACAGCCACCTGACTACATGTTCTATGAGCATGCTTCATACAGTTCTGAAAGTACATCTGTCTTCACCTACCCACAACGATTTTCTAAGATAAGTTGCATTTTTTATTTTTCTGTTTAACAAAGATCATACACTAGCCAACATACTAATCACAGTCACGAGACCAAATAAATGTGTCTGACCTCCCAAAGTCTATCCTTTAGCTTACTCTAAACATCATTGAAAGATGTGAAGCTGGAGTAATGTGAGATGGTCTATTTACACTGTGCTCTTCTATACAACATTTTCACCTGCTGTTGTATGATTTCATTAGAGTGGCGATAGTGTTAGACACAGAAAAAACCCTGAACCATTTACTCATTTAATAAAAGCCTGTACAATTCTAGGACATAGCAGCCTAGCAGTGCAGGCAAAACTTGTAAAAAAACAGTGTAAAGAATGGAAAACACAAAGCAAGTCATCTCATCTGCCTTGCCAGTCCTTTAGTAACATATAGAACAATCATTAAAAGTTAAAAAAGGGGAAGATCATGGATCAGATCCTCCTTGAAGCTGTGCTAAGCCACAAGGAAGATAGAGAGGTGATTTGAGACAGCCAGCATGGCTTCACCAAGGCCAAGTCCTGCCTGACCAATCTAGTGGCTTTCTATGACTGAGTGGCTATGGCAGTGGACAAGGGAAGAGCTGTGGATGTTGTCTATTTGGACTGCTGTAAGGACTTTGGCATAGCTCCCCATAACAACCTTCTCTTTAAACTGGAGATGTATGTGTTTAATGGGTGAACTCTTCTGTGGATAAGGAGTTAGTTGGATGGTCACATCCAGAGGGTAGGGGCCAACAGCTCAATGTCCAGATGGAAATTGGTGACATAGGGGTCCATAATGGGACCAGTGCTGTTTAATATCTTCATCAATGACATAGACAGTGGGATTGAGTGCATCCTCAGTAGTCTGCAGATGACACCAAGCTAGTGGTGCAGTCGACATGCCTGAATGATGGGATGCCATCAAGAGGGACCCAGACAATCTTGAGAAGTGGACCTGTGTAAACCTGATGAGGTTCAGCAAGGCCAAAGGCAAGGTCCTGCAGCTGGGTCAGAGCAAACCCTGGTATCAATATAAGCTAGGAGATGAAGGGATTGAAAGCAGCCCTGTGGAGAGGGACTTGGGGCTGCTGGTAAACGTGAGCCATCAATGTGCGCTCACAGCCCAGAAGGCCAACTGTATCCTGGGCTGCATCAAAACAAGCGTGGCCAGCAGGTCAAGGGAGGTGATGCTACCTCTCTATTCCACCCTGATGAGACCTCACCTGAAGTACTACATCCAGCTCTGGAGTTCTCAGCACAGGAAAGACATGGACCTGTTGGAGAAGACCCAGAGGAGAGCTGTAAAAATGATCTAAAGTCTGGAACAAAGGCTGAGAGAGTTGGGTTGCTAAGCATGGAGAAGAGAAGGCTCTGGGGCATCTTTTTGCAACCATTCAGGAGGTCTATAAGAAAGATGGAGACAGTTCTTTTAGCAGAGCCTGTTGCAATAGGACAAGACGTAATGATTCTAAACTAAAAGAGGGTAGATTTAGACTAGATATAAGGAAGAAGTATTTTACAACGAGGATGGTGAAACACAGGCACATGTTGCCCAGAGAGCTGGTAGACGCCTCATCCTTGGAAACATTCCAGGTTAGGTTAGATGGGGCTCTGCACAACCTGATCTAGTTAAAGATGTCCCTGCTTATTGCAGGGGAGGTTGGACTATATTAACTTCAAAGGTCCCTTCCAACTCAAAGCATTCAATAATTCTATGATTTTATTAAAGGGAATTGATGTTTTAACTGTGAAATTTACAGGCATTTTTAACTTCACAGGTCTGATTGTGAAAATAATCTGTGGAGAAGGAGAGTCTTGATATGAGAGAAAAGCAAGCATTCCTTTGTAAGGTTTTAACCCTTTTAAAGTTTTTTGCTTGTGTGAGGAATTACCTGTTCAGGCACTCTGTGAAAATTCTCAGGTATCTCTTCTTCTTCCTCCTCTTTCTCCCCTCCACCCCCAAATAAGCATAACTGAAACTGTAAGGTCTAACCTCATAGAACCACAGAATGGCTAAGGTTAGAAGAGAACTGGAGGTTGTCAGGTCTAACCTCCTCTGTTCAAGTAGGGACACCTAGAGCTAGTTGCCCAGGACCATGTTCAGATGGCTTTTGAATATCTCTAATGGGGAGATTCCACAATGCCCGTGGGTGATCTGTCCCAATGCCCCTGAGTTGTGGGCCCCAAGTTGGAGTTGACCTGTGGATGAGTCACAGCCTAACAGAATGTTTTGGTTTTCCTATTAGCTTCATGTTCCAGAGACAGAACCTGGACCACCTGTGTCTCCGTGGCTCAGCCCTCACCCCAGTGGTTATGGTTGGGGTGGTGGGCGAGACCAGGATTATATCAACCAGGAGCTGATCAGTTGGAGGAGCTTCCTGTTGGTTGTGGCTTCTGTTGGGGCAGGTTGCATCTTGCTGAGCTCTCTCAGTGATGTCCTTCCATGTGAGGGGCCACTGAGGGAGCCATATCTCTGTCTGTTGTGTCCAGTGGGTGATGCTAGCACAACAGTGGGCAGCGGAGGAGCTGGGTCCACAGGAATTTATGGCAGGACTGTCTGAAAGAAGACTTGTGAGGGGATGTTTCTGAGTTCAGTGTTGGCCTGTGTGATCAGGCAACTGATGGCAGCATAAAATGATGATGGCTGAACCAGCACAACAAGCTTTATCTCTGTGTCCAGTAAAAACATGGAACAGATCCTCCTGGAAGATAATTTGAAACATACGGAATACAGGGAAGTGATTAGGGACAGGAAACCAAAGGCAAATCATGCCTGACTAATCTAGCAACATTCTACAAGAGTGACTGCATCAGTGGACAGGGGAGGAGATACAGATGTCATCTACTCAGACTTCTGTAAGGCCTTTAATACGGTCCCTAGAACAGTCATGTTGTTAAATTGAAGAGATAAGGGGTTTGATGGATGGACTCTTGGATAAAGAATTGGCTGTATGATCACCTCCAAAAAGTTACACTCTATAGCTCAATATCCAAGTGGAAACCAGTAGCAAATTTTGTCCCTCAAGGGCCCCTACTGGGACCAGTACTATTTAATATACTCATTAAGGACTTAAACACTGAGGTTTAATGTTCCCTCAGCAAGTTTGCAGAGGACACCGAACTGAGTGGTGTAGTCAGTTCGCTAGAGGGAAGATATGCCATCCAGAGGGAAGATATGCCATCCAGAGGGAACTTGAGATGGTTGAGGACTAAGCTTATATGAACCTCATTCAGTACAGACAGGGAGATGAATGGATTGAGAACAACCCTGCAGAGAAGGATTTAGGAATACTTGCATCCCTGAAAGCCAACTCAATCCTGGGCTGCATCAAAAGAAGTGTGGCCAGCAGGTAAAGGGAGGTGATTCTTCTCTTCTCTCTCATGAGGCCCTATCTGGAGTCCTATGTCCACCTCTGGGGTCTCCAGTAGAAGAAAGACAGTTTCAGTCTCAAAGAAAGTAGCCGTATGGGAGATATCCCTCTGTTAATCATTACGTGATGATCTCTGCTTTCAGCCTTCTTCCAACTCTAGATGGGGAAATAAGCTTTAGGAAGTACAGAGAATGCAGCTGAGAAAGAACTGCTTCTCTAAGCAATGCAGAGTGGTGTGGAGTGGTTCCAGCAGCAGAGAAAAAAGAAAAAAGAATGATGGTGCCCATCATGGGGATTTTGTAACAGCAGTGGTCAGATGGAGCAACTGGCTGTAAGCAACTAAAATAACATCATCCCCAGGGAGCCAGGAATAGTGGTGGGGGTGAACTTCAACATAAGTTCTAAAAGGATGTCTGTGAAAAATGTTTTTCTGTCATCCAATAAATGAAGAGATTTAAATCCTAGATGTGGAAATGGATGTCAGTACAGTTTATGTTTTCACAGGAGTTACCTGTGAGTCTGCTGTCACCACAGAGTCATAGAATCAACAGAGTGGTTTGGATTGGAAGAAACCTTTAAAGATCCTCTAGATCAAGCCCTCTGCCATGAACAGACACATCCTTCACTAGCAGGGTACCCAAAGCAAGGTCAAATCTGACCTTGAACATTTCCAATGATGCGATTGAGTATGGGCTGAATGAGAAGTCAGTGAGCTGGATTGAAAACAGGCTGAGCAACAGAGCCTGGAGGATGGTAGGTAGTGGTAGTAAGTCTAGTTGCAGATCACAAAACACCAGCATATTCCAGGAATCAATACTGGGTCGAACTATGTTTGCAATAGAATTACAGAATCACAGAATTATAGAATTATAGAATGGTTTGTGTTAGAAGCAACCTTCAAAGGCCACCTGGTCCTAGTGCTTTTCGTTAGTGCTCATAGAATATATTCCAGAGGAAAACAAGCAAAAAAATCCACATGCACATACACATTCTTCCTCACATTATTTATATCCATTGCACAATATGTGAAAACTATAAATGATAGGTATCATGACAGAATCCTGCATTAAACCTTTTTATAGCTTTCTTATTATATGAGGAAATGAACAAAATTTTGAGATGACTCTGTCTGTGACTGTGCAGGAAAAAGTGTAGAATTCTTATTTTTCTCTTTACAAAGTGTTGCATATAGCCTATACTCTTATAATGCATTTCTCTCCTGCAATAGAAAGAAGAAAAAAATACAGAAAGTGAAAAGCATCACCTTGATAATATCTGATCAGCCAGATGGGGCAGAAGTGTGACCATATCTAAAATGTAATCTCAGACATCTTGACAGTTAGATACAGTTTAGAAATAGGGGTACATAGTGACTTTGAACAAGCCTGGTCAAAAATTTTTTGAAATATCTTCCCAGTGAAGAGTACATTGAAATTACTTCAGAAGCAGAGTCTGACTTCCCTGCTAATAAGTCTTAGCACAGCACCATGAAAGAAGCAAGGCCCGGTTGTATTCTTGGTATAAAACTCCTGTGAAGCCAAAAAGGATACACCATGAAGACATTTGTCTAGAAGGTGAAATCTTGTCTTTTGTTGATGCTGAGGAAATCCCAAGAAAGTCAGCTGGATTACACAGATATTACTGAAATAGGCTAGCTTTTCTTGTTTGGTATTTTAGCCAACAATATTAGAAAAATAAAGAACAAGAAAGCAAACAGTTCAGTAAAATGATACACAAATCAAACTCCCAAATAGTATTTAATTTCAGTTTTTAGATATCAGATGTGACCATTATTCCAGTAAAAATGAATTAAATGTGTATTATTTCAGTAGCATTTAATGAGACTTAGCAATCACTAAGCCTTGATTTGTATGTCTGCAATGTAACAGAATGAAATCCTCTACAAAGATTTGTACATACTGCAATAATTTCTATAAATCACAGTTAACATTTTGCAATATGGCATCTAATGTTCAGATTTTGCACCACCTATATAAGTAGGAATTATTCTGAAGACAGATAATTACACCACAACCACCTCTAAGTTTGCAAAATTCTGTACTTTAATGGTCAAGCCATGTGGTTTGACATGTTCATTACAATTTGATAGCTAGTAACTGAGAAATCAGTAAACCTGTTCTGGTCCTTAAAGCTTGTGGGATGTTTAAATATTCCACTAAATCATGCTATATCTGTCAAAGCATGTATTTCTGAATCCTGGTTGTAAAGATTTTAATTGCACAAGAGCATATTCATACCCAAATACATATCTGAATGGACGATTCTCCTAACTTTATAGTGAAGGCTGAGAAAAAACTGTCAGCAGAGATCAAATCAGAAAATCTATAGCAATATGTCATTCCAAACAACTATTAAGACATATCATAGCTGCATGCACAAGAGGTGAGAAAGACATTTTACAGTGTAATCAAATTACAAGACCACACAGCTGCTTCTATCAGGACCAAAAATTACAACCTACAATCTGGATATTTTCCATTCATGATATATATCACTGTTCCAGTGAATTTCTCAGTTGTTTTAATAGCATGGCTAACCAGAGATTAGCTTTTATTATTTAAAATTTTAATATGTTATAGCAATAGCCAAGAATTCATGCAGACTTAAACATTTGTTTCCAGCATTATCTCACATTAGAGGGTTAATTACTTTCTTGTTCTTAATATAGACCTGCATTCAGTTGCTACGGAAACCAATGATTTCTTCATGTCTACAAGTACTTAAATCATGTTATGGTTTACTTTGTTTTCAGGGCTGTTTTCTAGGAGGTTTTGTTGTTGTTGCTGCTGTTGTTTTTTATTAATGTTAAATCAGAAAAGAAGAAATAACACTGAGGGTTAAAAATGAAAAATGCAGGCTGACCTAGTAATGGCCAGATTTGTGATGGTGAGGCAGAACAGTGCATTGCCGGTGGGGAAACAAACTGTAGGCTCTGCCTTTAATTTTTTCCTCCCAGAAAGCAATGTTAAAAGCAGTGAGCATGTACTGACTTTGAGCCCTGAAACTGATGCTGACTCACCTTCAGTCAGCTCAGGCTACTCTGCCCATTAACTAGCCAATCACCTTTCCTCTCACATTCTTCTTTGGGTGTTAGACGTGATAAAAGTGTATATATCATGGCAGAAAACATTCAAGTGAGCTCCAACTGCACCATATTTGGAAACAGACAACCTGAACATAGAGAATAGTCCTTCAACACTCACTCTGCTAATGTGTAAATTATCCAAGATTTAGAAGTAGGTCAATACAATGTGCTCTACTGCACCCAACTAAATTCTCCCAAGAGAATGCGTGGTAGATTACTAACCAGAAAGATCTGATTCAGCTGATGAACTATTTTAATATCAAAAGAAACATAAAAAGAAGGGATTGGGGAAAGAAAGGGAACTAGAGAATCCCTTTGAAGAACACTCCATTGAACATTGATCATGGAAATGAAATTTAGAATGAATATATTTTACATTGTTTTGCTCCAAATTTAATTCTTTAATATATTTTACGTTCCAGTATTTAAAATGTTATATTACCCACTTTTCCACAAGGCAAGGAATATTATTCAACATTGTGATCGCTTTATTATAATTTTGCCTGTAACTAGTATTTAGTGATAAAATTGCCAACTGAAGGACTTCAGAATCTGTTCACAAGTGGTTCTAAAACAAGTATGCTTATAACAAGGAATGTTATGACTATGCTTAACCACAGGAACATATATGGTGTCATAAAGAGAGAAGCAGAATAAAGAACAAACACCTTAGGTTTCTTTTGTGAAAGCATGTCTGTGTCAGTACAACTCTTTATGTGCGTAAGGGTGTGATGACCTTAGCCAAGAATGCCAATGGTATCTTGGGATTCACTAAGAAGAATGCAGCCATCAGGTTGATGGAGGTTCTCCTCCCCCTCTGCTTTGCCCTAGTGAGGCCATATCTGGAGTCCTGTGTCCAGTTCTGGGCTCCCTAGTTCAAGAGACAGAGAACTACTGGAAAGAGTCCAGTGAAGGGCTACAAGTATGATTAGGCGGCTGGAGCATCTCTCATTAAGGAAAGACTGAGAGACCTAGATATGTTTAAGCTGAAGAAGAGAAGACTGATCTTATCAATGTTTGTAAATATCTAAAGGATGGATATTAAGAGGGTGGAATCAGGCTCTTTTCAGTGATGCCCAGTGCCAGGATAAATAGTGACGGTCACAAACTGGAACACAGGAAATTCCATCTGAGCAAGGAAAAAACTTACTATGAGGTTGACAGAGCACTGGAACAGGCTGCCCAGAGAGGTTCTGAAGTGTCCTTCTCTGGAGATTTTCAAAACTGGCCCAGATGCTGTCCTGCACAACCTGCTATAGGTGAACGTGCTTTAGCAGAGGGGTTGCACTAGATGGCTCCCAGAGGTCCCGTCCAACTCCTACCGTTCTGTGATTCTGGGATCTTTTTAGAGGTTTACAAGTAAGTGCTAGCTAAAGGGCAAACCCCTTCAGTTAACTCTTCCTCAGCCTGTTTCTCCTGTTGACACTTTTTTTCAGCAGCAGTCTCAGCTCAGCTACATACTAGGCTCCGACCTGGAGATATTCAAGTAGCAAAAAGTGCTCTCCTAAGCAGTAACTCTATGTACCTTAAGTAGCACATCATGAGACAAGTAAATATCCAAATATAGCAAGAATGAGTTGAGTTCTGCTTGTTGTTTTAAATTAAAACAACTTCCATCACATTCAGTGACATGGGACAATCCAAATGGCTCCTACAGAAAGAGATCTGGGATTTTGGGTTGGTGGCAAGTTGAATATGAAATATGAGTCAACAGTGTGCCCTGGCAGCCAAAAGGGCCAACCATGTCCTGGGGTACATGAAGCACAGCATAGCTATCTAGTTGAGGGAGGTCATTGTCCCACTCTACACAGAGTGTGTACAGAGGAGGGTGACTGAGATGGTGAAAGGCCTCTAGGGTAAGCTTATGAAGAGTGACTGAGGTCACTTGGTTTGTTCAGCTTGGAGAAGGCTAAGGGAGTGACCTCATCACAGTGCACAACTTCCTCAAGGGGGGCAGTAGAGGAGGAGGGGCTGATCTCTTTCTGGTGACCTGTGGTAGGATACAAGGAAATGGAATGAATCTGTGTCAGGGGAAGTTCAGATTAAACATTAGGTAAAGTTTCTCCGGTTGATCACTGGAACAGGGTCCCTAAAGAAGTGGTCATGACACCAAGCCTGTCAGAGTTCAAGGAGCATCTGGATGACACTCAGTCCTGTGTTTTATTTTTAGATGGTCGGGTGAGTAGCAAATAGCTGGACTCCATGATCGTAATTGGTTGCTTCCAACTTGAGATATTGCATGATTCTATGATTCTAAATAATTTCACTTTGTGGAATAGTTGCATATTTTCTGGGAAAATAAGAAAGATGCTGAATGAGAAACAGAGTCATTAAGGAGTTCTATCAATTGTAGCTGAAGCTATTTTCTGAAACTCAGGATCCATGGAAGTTGCTAGAAACTCAATAATTTTAGAGGCACGATTTTTCCAGTAACACGTGAGTACTCCTGAGGGTATTCCTCAATATATAGCCTTTTATGAAACCAGTTTTTAATCATCTAAGATTTCTAATTTGTTAGATTTTTCAAAATTATATTCAGAGCTGTTGCTTGTAATGGAAGACTTAACTTTTAGGAAAATTCATAGCAGAACAGCTGCAAAGCTTGTCCAGATCCCTTCAGAACCAAATTCCCTCTTGTCCGGACCATAGCTACTGGTTATGGTGCTAGTGAGAAAATTTCTGTCTACTCATGATCTTTTAAAAGTATAATATTAATGTATGTATTTTTCCTCTGATGTTCTCAAGTTTTATCTAACTTCCTTTTATATTTGAGCAGACTAGTTGAAGTACTGGGGCCTGAGCTGTGAGCCCCGAGTTGGAGTTGACCTGTGGATGAGTCACAGCCTAACAGAATGTTTTGGTTTTCCTATTAGCTTCATGTTCCAGAGACAGAACCTGGACCACCTGTGTCTCTGTGGCTCAGCCCTCACCCCAGTGGTTATGGTTGGGGTGGTGGGCGAGACCAGGATTATATCAACCAGGAGCTGATCAGTTGGAGGAGCTTCCTATTGGTTGTGGCTTCTGTTGGGGCAGGTTGCATCTTGCTGAGCTCTCTCAGTGATGTCCTTCCATGTGAGGGGCCACTGAGGGAGCCATATCTCTGTCTGTTGTGTCCAGTGGGTGATGTTAGCACCACAGTGGGCAGCGGAGGAGCTGGGTCCACAGGAATTTATGGCAGGACTGTCTGAAAGAAGACTTGTGAGGGGACGTTTTTGAGTTCAGTGTTGGCCTGTGTGATCAGGCAACTGATGGCAGTATAAAATGATGATGGGTGAATCAGCACAACAAAATTGGCGTAGTCAGCAGCTTGATCTGAAGGAATATCCTATGCAAATGTATGAAATGAGACCGGGAACCCCCTCAAGGAGATCCTGCATGTTGTTGTCAAGGCTGTGAGAAAATGAAGGTGAGCAGAAAGAGACAAGGTGGGATCAACTTGAGCAGAAAACATTTAAGAGTAAGAAAGCATCAGTGAGCAGAGATAGACAACGTGATGAAAGTGATTAAAGTAGTAAAGAGCATTTGTGAGTAGACAGTGAACAGAAAGAGACAAAATGCGCAGCAAGAAATGAGCAGAAAAGTTTAGAAAGTGTTTATGTGTAGAAGAAGAATGTGAGGAACCCCAATTTCCATGTAATAAAAGATGGTAATTGAATGTCCTGATGTAAAGGAGATACGGAAATATGATGGCTGAAAATGCCAGTGTGAAGAATTGCCCGAAAGGTTCTCCAGACTCTGGCCTGAATGGTGGGGTGATGCCTGTAACTTGGGTCCAGATGATGGTAGTTTTCCGGGTCTCTGGTCTGGATGATGGGTGTTCTCTGGACACTGAGAATAGGAGTTGGTAGGCTAATACTGCCCTTATAGTTTTCCAGATCCTTAGCCTTGATCATGGTAGGGTAATTACCACCTGAAAGGTAGGGCAATTAATGATGTGTGTGAGGAATTGCCTGAAAAGTGGTCTGGATGATGGTAGTACACAGGACACTGGCCTGAATGGTGGTAGGACAATTATTGCCTGTTTTTCCAAAAACCTGGGTCTGGGGAATGGTAGTTCTCCAGACCCGAGTCTGGATTTTGGTGGGGTGATTATGTCTGAAAAATTCTCCAAATGCCTGTTTTGGCTGAAGGTATCATAGGGCAATTAAAGAGAAATTGTCCAAAATGATTTCCAAATCCTGGGCCTGAATGCCTGGTCTGGTCCAAATCTTTGGCTTGGATGATGATAGGGCAATTGATGTATGAAAATGCTTGTTTGAAGAAGATTGGTAATAATGGAATAGAATGTAAAGCATTTGTGTAAAAGAAGATGGTTAAGACTGTGACAATGGAAGGTACTATAACAACAGAGGAGTTGGGGACAGTGATGAGCAGAACTAATCTTGGCAAAGAGATAAAGTGGGTGAAGATGAAGAGACCTTGGTAAACCTTGGCAAAAGATAAAGTGGACTTTGATAATGATGTGAATGTTCTGCTGGAAGATAAAGAGAAAGTGAATGCTCTGCTGGAAAAGGTGAAAGTGATTACCAGCCTGAAGGAGAAATAAGTGTGTAGACAATGAAAAGTTGTGATCACCCTTCTTTGGAACTTTTGCCATTTGGATGGACTTTGTTAAACAGCCCTCTGAGGAGAAGCCCAAAGACAGTGAATTAACTGGAGTATTTTATTTTCAGTGTGATGACCTAAAGAAATGTGACGATATGATGCATGTAAATATGATGTATGGGGGTTGTGATCCATCCATAGGTCAGGGGGCTGAGCGAAGTGCTGGAGCCTAAGCTGTGGGCCCTGAGTTGGAGTTGACCTGTGGATGAGTCATAACCTAGCAGAATGTTAGTTTCCCCACTGCCTTCATGTTCCAGAGACAGAACCTGGCCCACCTGTGTCTTTGTGACCCCACACTCTCCCAGGTGGTTGTGGTTGGGGTGGTGGGTGAGACCAGGATTATATCAACCAGGAGCTGATCAGTTGGAAGAATTTCCTGTTGGGTGTGGCTTCTGTTGGTGTCACAGTCGGGCGCAGACTTCCGTACCACCTCCCAAAGGGGGAGGGGATAGAGGGCAAAGCGAGACACCTTCCCACCAAGCTCATAGGCAATTATGAGACCAATGAGTATTCAACAAATTTATTACCAAAATATTTGCATAAAACCGTATCTACTCTACGGAAATATTATGATATTAAAGGATGCCATGCCCACCCACTCACTCCCCCTTCGCTGAGGAGAATTGGGAACAACGGAGAGGGTAGGGCAAAATAAGAATTCAATTATATCAAAAAAATATAACTTATGTGTGTATGGTGTGGTTTGGGTCCATGTGCGCGTGTCTATATGTCAATTTCTATCCTTTTCAGGTGCATGGCAATGGTCCCCATGGAGGCTGGGGCGATGACGCCCGGCCAGCAGACTTGGGCAGACTTGCAACGTTTTGGCACGATCGGAGTTTCTCTCCGATGGTGGCAGTGGTGGCTCCTAGCCACAGTTTCTTCGATGCAGCACTCCTGACTTGGAGCAGCGCCGGCTTCTTGCCGCAGCTTCTCGGCACAGCGGCAGCTTGTGGCGGCGACGATTGCGTGACTCTTGGCAGCGATTGCGCAAC
>VZZY01010141.1:23015-72252 GCA_013400335.1 Eurystomus gularis | reverse complement strand
GTCAATGGAGTTAAATCCGGTTGTAGTCACATGAGGTGTTCCCCAGCGCTCAGTGTTGGGGCCTATTCTCCTTAGTATCTTTATAGATGATCTGTATGAGGGTATTGAGGCTCCCTCAGTAAGTTTGTTGACGACACCCATCTGGGCAGAAGTGTTGATCTGCTGGAGGGTCGGGAGGCTCCAAAGAGGGATCTGGCCAGGCTGGATCAATGGGCTTGAGGCCAGTGAGATAAGGTTCAACAAGGCCAAGTGCAGAGTCCTGCACTTGGGTCACAAGAACCCCATGCAACGCTCCAGGCTGGGGGAAGAGTGGCTGGAAAGTGTCCAGCAGAAAAAAGGACCTGGGGGTTGGTTGACAGGTGGCTGAAGATGAGCCAGAATGTGCGCAGGTGGCCAAGATGGCCACCAGCATCCTGGCTTGGATCAGCACCAGTGTGGCCAGCAGGAACACGGCAGGGATTGTCCCCCTGGGTTGGGCACTGGTGAGGCTGCACCTCAAATCCTGGGGTCAGCTTAGGGCCCCTCGCTCCAAGAAGGACGTTGAGGGGCTGGAGCGTGGCCAGAGATGGGCGATGAAGCTGGTGAAGGGTCTAGAGCACAAGTCTGGTGAGGAGCAGCTGAGGGACCTGGGGTTGTTAAGCAGGAGAGAAGGTGGCTCAGGGGAGACATTCTCACTCTCAACAATTCCCAGAAAGGAGGTTGGAGCCAGGTGGGGTTGGGCTCTTCTCCCAAGTAACAAGCAATAGGAAAACAGGAACTGGCAGCAAATCATGCCAGGGGAGGTGTAGGTTGAACATTAGGAAAAATTTATTCCCCGCAACAGTTGCCAAGGGCTGGCCCAGGTTGCCCAGGGCAGTGGTGGAGTCCCCATCCCTGGTGGGGTTTCCAAGCTGTGGAGATGTGGTGCTGAGGGACGTGGTTTAGTGGTGCCCTGGCAGTGCTGAGTTAACGGTTGGACTTGATCCAACTTGATTCCAACCAGAATGATTCTATGATTCTGCTGAGTCTTGCAGGGCAAGAGAGAGGAGTGGGTCTCTGGCTCTTGCCCTCAGGCTCCCAGTTGGTTTCTCTTCCAAAAAGGGCAACAAGGACAGTGCCTAAAGAATGCCTGGACAAGCAAGCCTATCAGACCGAGCTCCGTGGGAGACACCTGCCATACCAAAGGAAGCCATAGCAAAGGACTGATAACAGAGGAAGTGGGAAGGGAGAGAACATAGCAAAAAGAAATGCCCAAGTATGCTTTGCTGCTACAAAGAAAGGAAGGATGGAAGGGTAAGAGCTGGGAAGAGCAAGAAGGAGCAGCGCGAAGGGCAGGAGGGAGACTTACTGGGCTGTGAGGAGCTCAGCTGTGTTAAGGACACAGCTAAGGAGGTAGGAGAAGCTGGTGACGTCAGCAAGGAGGTTTTGGCTGTGGAAGCTGCTGAGGACTCTGTTGCAAGTGACTCTTCTGGAGCAGTCGTCATTGCAGAAGAAGGCTTGGGTCTCAGAGTGGTAGGTGTAGGCTGGGGACTGGTGGTTGGGGCAGATGTGGAGGAGACTGTGGAAGTGGGGACAGATGGCAGGCGGGTGCTGAGTGGGCTGCTGGGAGCAGGTGGAGAGCTGGGACTTGGAGACACTGTTGTGAGAGGGACTTCTGTGCTGCTGGCAGAGGTTGTCTCTCTGGGGACAGTGGTCCTGGAGGTGCTGCTGGGGGAGGTGGTGGCAGTGGTCTTGTGCGTGGTCAGAGGCGGCACAACGTGTGGCACGGTTGTCCTTTTGTGGATGATGGCTGCCGGGAAGAAAGCACAGGTCCGTTGAGGATGCAGGCAAGAGGGGAGGGTAGAGGAGATGGGAAGAAGCCACAGGCCACGGGCACGTGCTGGAAAGTCCGTCCTGCCGCACTGAGCGTGTCTGGGCAAGAGGGAGGAGTGAGTCCCTGGTCCTGCCCTCAGCCTCCCCACCAAAAAGGGGGGACAAGGACAGTGACTGAGCAGTGCTCTCCAACTGGGAAGCACCCGCTCCCTCTGCCCGGAAGAGGAGCATCTCCAGACATGCGTGTCTTCCCCCAGGGAACAGCAACAGTGGCCGTCTGTCCCTTCCCAGACAGGCAGGCCAGGCTCCGTGGGAGAGACCTGTTCCCAGGGCCATACCAAGGGCAGCCAAAGCAAAGCTCCAATGCCAGAGGAAGTGGGGAGAGACAGTACCAGAACAAGTGCCCAAGCACCCTTTGCGGATAGAATGAAGGAAGGATGGAAGGAGGAGAGCTGGGAAGAGCAGGAAGGAGCAGCAGGAAGGGCAGGAGGAAGCCTTACCAGGCTGTGAGGAGCTCAGCCATGTGGAGGAGGGAGAAGAAGCAGGCGATGTCAGCAGTGGGGTGGTTTTGGCTGTGGAAGGTGCTGAGGACTCTGTTGCAGGTGACTCTTTTGGAGCAGTCGTCATTGCAGAAGAAGGCTTGGGTCTCAGGGTGGTAGGTGTAGGCTGGGGACTGGTGGTTGGGGCCAATGTGGAGGAGACTGTGGAAGTGGGGGCAGATGGCAGGCGGGTGCTGAGCGGGCTGCTGGGAGCAGGAGGAGAGCTGGGACTTGGAGACGCTGTTGTGAGAGGGACTTCTGTGCTGCTGGCAGAGGTTGTCTCTCTGGGGACAGTGGTCCTGGAGGTGCTGCTGGGGGAGGTGGTGGCAGTGGTCTTGTGCGTGGTCAGAGGTGGCACAGTTGTCCTTTTGTGGGTGACGGCTGCTGGGAGGAAAGCACAGGTTGAGTGAGCATCACTGGGTAAGACGGGAAGGTGGGTGATGTGGGCTGTTGTTGGGTAGGAGCTTTGTGCTATGGTATGTGCAAGGAAGGCATAACCGGGTCCTACTTATGCTGGTTCACTTAAGTGAGGACACGACATCCAACACGTCCCATCCCATCCTGCTTTTCCTGAGAATTGCAGGCTGGTGATGGTTGTGAATTAGGTCCTCTAGCAGTTTTCTCTGTTCCTCCTGGAGCTCTTGAGACAGTAAGAGGCATTTCTACTTTTGTGTTCAATTCCAGTCATTGACGTATAGTCTACAGTTTGCCTGCTGCAGACGGAGCTGGAAAGGATCCATGTGAGAACCAAGACTACTGAAGGGACAGGCATTTGTCATGGATGACTCTTACTCTCTCCTGACCAGAGCACTCACCTGTTACTACTTTACTAGTTGGAGTCTTAGCTCTGGTTGGCTCCCTTGCTACAAAGAAAGGGATGAGAGAAAAGAATGGTTGAGTCTTGGGAAGGATTCTAGGCAAAGCATATTGTGGCACCTTCTCAAAGTAGGCTGTCCTGTTCAACACCAGGAGAACCCAGGCATGTGGAGCCCAGCGGGAGAACTTTAGCCTGAAGTTGAGTGTACACCTCCCTGCCCACCCTCCACCAGGAACTCTTTTGTACCCAGGGTCAGCATTGGCCAAGGAGGTAGCATCTGTTGTCCCACACTTGTCATGGGTGTGCCAGGGCCTGGGCACCCTTTGGATGGAGAGCATGCCTTGTGTTCTGTCTCTCACCCAGAACTGTCCTGAGGTGTAAACTGGAGATGAGCTTCCCGCTTCACTGCCTTCTGTTCCCCCCACTGTGTATTCTCAGGGCAACACTGTGAGGGGAGGGAGTCTGTGTTAGCTTGTCTGGAGTGGCAAGGGAGGAGGATGCAATCAGGGCCGTGCACGGGCCAGTCTCAGGACCAACCTGAGTCCCAGGAGTCCCATGGCAAAACCAGTAGGAGCTGAGAACGAATACCAAACCTGAAGCCTATGTGGGATGTGCTGAGAATGGTGGGAGCTGGAAGGAGCAGGCAGAGCAGCAGAGAGGGCAGGAGGGAGCCTTACCAGGATATGATGTTCTCAACTGTGTTGAGGCCACAGTTGAGGAGGGAGAGGCAGCAGATGAGGCTGAGGTGGTAGGTGAAGAGCTGGGGCTTGGAAACATCCTTTTCAGAGGGAATTCTGAGCTGCTTGCGGGGCCAGAGGTGCTGCTGGCGGACGTGGCAGGGGTGGTCTTCTCTGTGCTGAGTTGCTGCTGTGGCTCTGTTGGTATTCTCTGGGTGACTACAGAGAGAAAAGCACAGGTTAATTCAGTGGGGCAGTGCAAAAGGGGAAGGCAGAGGAGATGGGCAGGGGTGAGAAAGGCAGGACTGGACCCCAGTGAGTCTTACTGATCAAGGGGGAGAAATGGGCCAAGAGCTCCCCCTAAAAAAAACATGGGACAAGAACTGGGCCTGAAGGGTGCCCTCTGACAATTCAAGACCCCCTGCCTCTTCCTGGAGCTCCTGAGGGAAGAAGAGCCTCTCTGGATGTGCATGCAACCCCTCCAAGGCACTCCAGACCGGACAAGATCATCTGGGAAAGCAAGGGTAAGTGAAGCAGGGTCTTAGACCAGGGGCATCTCTCAGCTCCCTCTTACTCACCCACAGAGACCTGAGGGTACAGAGTCGTTGCCTGGGTTCCCTCACTCTCTGTAAAGTAAGGACAAGTGGATATGAGTGATGGTTGGGAGCTGGTAAGGTTCCTAGTCAAAGTGGGTTGTGAGATTTTCTCAGGGGAAGCTGTAATTGGTGGCACAAGAAGACCCAGATATGTGCATCCCAACAGTACTCTGTGGGAGATGCATGGACTGGGAGAGGACACCTGCCCTCCCACTGCAGCAGACACCCCCACACACTGTCCCGGCCTCTGGTGTCAGTGCTAACCTAGCAATTCACATTGTCCTGTGCTCTCAGAGGAGACTGTCCTTGTTCGCATACGGAGTATCCGACATCCCAAAGTGGAATTTCCTTGTTTTAATATTTATTTTTGGAAGAGTTTGTTAAAGTGGCTGAGGGGAACACATATTCTGCCATCTGGGAGTTTTCAAGAACTCACTTTGAAGCATAGAGAAATTTTGCCTGAATTTGGAGGAAGTGTAGAGTATGGCCTCACAGAGAGATGTGAGGTTTAAGGTGATAACTGGATGACAGATGCTTGCTCCATTGGCAAGGCACATAAATTTCCATTTTTATCATGCTTCTTCCATTATCCATGTCCTTTCCTATCTATTTGCAATGCTAAGGCAACTAGTAAGAATCCTTGGGGTTTTTAATAAGGAATACATCAACATGTGTCTTGTGAGTGATGGCTTCACCTGGTGGATATCAAACGTGATATTTACCTACTGTTGTTAGTTGAGGCTTGCTGAAAGTTGTGATGGAAGATGTGGTTTGAGTAAGTATTGAGGTGGTTGTCATTTCCTTTTCGATAGTGGTCTTGAAGGGCAGTGTGGTGAACCTCACTTGCTTCGTCTCTGTTGAAGCAGCAGTTGATGAGGCAACAGCTGTAGGCTTTGGTTTAGTGGTCGTGGTTCTTTTTGTTGAAGTAGTTATGGAAGGGGTAGTGATGGTTGTAGTCATGTTTGGTGTGGTAAAAATTGATGTTGTATGCTCTTTTGGAATAAAGGTAAATAATATAATGTGAGTAATCAAGTCATTGAATAATTAAAAATAGATAAATAATGAAGAAGCTACCCAATAGTCCAGAAACCCAGATTTTGCCCTTGATCTTTTTAGTGTTTTCTCTTGTCCTGGCTTAGAATCATAGAATGTTTCGGGATGGAAGGGACCTCTAGAGGTCATCTAGTCCAACCTCCCTACACAAGTAGGGACATCTACCTAGGTCAAATACCTAGGCTTCAGCTAGGATAGAGTTAATTTTCACCAGAAGGTGGGAGGGGCTGCAGCCAGGACAGGCAACCAAACCAGGCAAGGGGATATTCATAGAATCATGGAATTGTTTAGGCTGGAAAAGACCTTTAAGATCATCATGTCCAACCATTAACCTAACTCTACCAAGTCCATTGCTAAGCCATGTCCCTCAGCACCACACCTACACGGCTTTTAAACACGTCCTCAGATGGGTGATTCAACTACTGCCCTGGGCAGCCTGGGCCAGGCCTTGACAACCCTTCTAGGTAAGAAATTTTTCCTACTGTCCAACCTAAACCTCCCCTGGTGCAACCTGAGGCCATTTCCTCTGGTCCTATCACTTGTTACTTGGGAGAACAAACTGGCACCAACCTCTCTACAACCTCTTTTCAGGGAGCTGTAGAGAGTGAGAAGTTCTCCCCTGAACCTCTTTTTATTCAATACCATACTGACATCATGCCCACCATGTATGAGTGGGGGCCAGGCAGGATGAGCAGATCTCTGGTGTGGGGCCTTCCGAGCAGGGCCAGGCAGCTGGTGCATGTTGTATCACTCACTTTATATATTGCTTCATTACTATTACTGTTATTACCATTGTTTCTTCTCCTCTTGCCTTCTATTAAATTCTAATTAAATATCTCAGCCCATGAGGTTTTGTCTTTTTCTCCCAATTTTCTTTCCCATCCCGCCAGGGGAGGAGGGGTTGAGCGAGCAGCCAATGTGGTGCTCAGCTCTCAGCTGGGCCTAAACCACAACATCTGTGTAATTGTTTGTATTCATGTTCTCATAAGCTTGCCAAATCTTTCTCTACTCGTATTTGTTTTCTATTGTCTCATATCTTTCTTTTTTCTCATTCTCTGTATTTTTCCTGTACTAGATTATTTTTATATAATTTTTCTAAGATTTGTTGTCACTTCTTGGCTAAAGTCTGTACAGGCTTTGCCCAAATGGCAATTTCATGGGCTGCTCTTATGTTCCAAATTAGCCACAGCTTCAGCTTTCCATACTTTGGATTGCCAAGCTAATCACATCAGACTATAGGACTTCCCTTGTCCCAGTGCACAAACCGTCTGCCACAATGGCCACCTCTGAAGTTGTGTTTTGACTCCTGTGGGACCTCTTCTTAACTCTGCTTTCCCTGATAGCCTGAGTGCAGCTGAACTTCATTAGCTGATGTGCGTGTTGGTGGGAAGCTACATGTTTTTATGAGTCTCCACAAGCCACAGGACCAGAAAGTAGTTTATGTTGGAGGAGTCATCCTCCTGACAGCAAGGACTCTGGAACCCCAGACAAAGCTGCTGCACTGATACCTGTGCGATTCCACTTTGGAGCCTGCTTATACTATTCAGAGTTAATAGGCTGGGTGTTCCTTCAGCATCACTGATTCTGTTGTGGAAAAGAGGCTGAAGCTGAGCTAATAAACCCAACTAGAGCTGAGCTGGCTTACAGAACTTCTAATGTGCTTCTCAGGTGAGTCACACAAGTGATTTTTGGTGGTATTTTTTACCTAGTGCCTATATTCTTTCTCTTTCCATGTACTTTTGATCTACACTTCTGAGCATGTCTGGTTTACAAACCCCTCTCTAGAAGCATGCTCTGCCTACTTCCTGGAGTCTTACGCTTGGCTGCTGGGACAGCTTGCAGTGCTTTCCTACTAGAGGGATAACTCCAGTATGTATAGAGTGGTTTGCTATCGTTCATTTTAGACAGTAACACTAAAAACCTACCAGTTTCTGACTTTATTGTGACAAGAGGTGATGCTGGTGAAGTGCTGGGAACAGTGATTTTTGAGGTTATTGTTGGATTTGTAGTCTCTGCTGATATGGTAGCTGCAGAAGAAGAAATACTAGGTACTGTTGGTAGGGTGCTTGTAGTAGAGCTTCTTGCTACTTTAGGCTGCACTGTTGTTACTGAGAAAAAAATCAAAATGAAAGAATAAGAAATAATTCTTGATAATCTATTTTAATATATACATACAAATTGAAAATTATTTCTTGAAGTAAAGCATTGTCTGCCTAAGTGACACAGTGCCTAAGTATACTCAGGAAACGCTGTTCTCTCAGTCATTTTTTTCTGAAGATGTCTACGAAATATTTCAGGGAAAATTTTGGTGATAATTATGGATACCAAGTAATTTCTCGTCATTGCCTCTTAGGCATGTGAAACTGGTGACACTACTATATCACACACACAGGTACATATCAGGACATACACCAGTGTGTAAGAACTAGCTTGGTCAACTACGTAAACTAACCTGTTGAAGGTGGAGACGGCTCAGGGGTGGTAGTGGTGATTTCATGTCCTGTTGGGTAAAGGTAGAACAGGTTAAGTTTGTGAATGAAAGCATATTAAAATGTTCCAAATAAGCCCGATTTCAGATTGGGTTCAAAGGAATGTGTGAATTAGTGAGATATTCTTGAAAATTGCTTAATATGATATATTTCAGTGGCAAACTTCACATCAAAGGACTCAATGACAAAGAAGTCAATATAACTTGTAATAATAATGAACATGAGTATGTTTTTGCTACCTTTCTTATGATTTTTATGCTTAAGGGCATGTCACTTTTCAGGGATAGTGGAAACGTTTCTTGTATGTCAATGGGATCAATAGCTGAGACATTGGTTATACAGGTTAGAAATCTGTTGTATGAGAAAAATGGTACTTAAGTTTTTTTTTTTACATCTGCCTGAAAATTCAAACTGTGCAGCTAGAGTCCACCCAAGACAGTGTTTAATAAGATTTTCATAGAAGTAAACCATCTGGTAATAAACCTTAAGTTAAAATAATAATAAAAAAAAATTCTCTAGAAGAGATTTGCAAAGTGGAGTCCACTAGCTAGGTCTGATCCTCTTCCTAAAATGAGTCAGGGTATCCAGCTTCCGTGTGAGAGCATTCTCTACTCTGGTCCTTCTTTTAATTAGGTCTTTTCATCCCTTTATTTACCAACTGAAATTTTACATATTAGCAGTAGAGTAACGGGGTTCTTCTGTGGGAAAGTTATGTTTGGATGAACATTTAGTGTTGAGAGGTACTAGGAAAAATGCCTTCTCTGAGAATACACACGTGTTTTAGTATTGCTTTCCAGTTACTGTAAAGAACGAGTATAAGGGTCGCTGCTTACCACACGGCATGCATCTTTCCTTCTCATAGTCAAAGTACTCCTCACGAGAGCAGTTGTAACAGCCTGAAGAAAGGGGAAGAGAAGCTTCTTTTACATTTCTCCGAGAACAGCATTGAAGTTACACTATTTATGATCTCATATCTTACATTTCTGTCATTAAAACATCATACTGATTGCCACACCATCTATTCAGGTAAGCGTTTCCAATGTCATCCTCAGAAGCAGCGTCTGCCTAGGGAGCCATTTTTTCGCTTTCTCCAACTATATCCATTTGTCTAACAAAAATATTAACTGCCCTCTCCACATGTTTTCTCACCCAAGTACAGCATATTCTTTCGATTTGGTGCAAGTCAGAGAACTTCTCTTCAAGACAGGCTGAGCTCAAAACAAAGCCAGATGTAGGTACTGAACTGATACTGTATTTAAAGCAGTAGTAGTAAGGTAACGATCAGCAAAGCTGCTTCAAAGGTAGCATTGATTAGAACACCATTAGTCAACAGCACTATGACTGGTTTAAAAAACAGTGCTGGAAAGCACTGTGTTCCTGCTTCCTGGTTTACACGGGCAGAGCTTCTTACCTTCGATGTTGACATACTTGTAGTTTTGGTTTGGACAATTACAAGGCCTGTAGTGCCAGGTGCAGTTCTCATTTCTGTAGTCATAGGAATAAGCATTGCTGCTTCCTGGTTTCTTATGGGAGTTGTAATATTCACAATAGACAGCTGAAAAAGGTCAAAGCAAGAGAGAAATCAGAAATTCTCAAATTAGCTGCGTGTTATTTTCGAAGGACCAAAGGGAGGACAAAATTAGTAAATGGTCTGAATCAGAGGTTTTGTCACTGAAGTTATTAGCTTCTGATGTACATTGAAATTTACGCTCCAACAAAGCATTTCTTTTTTGCAAATGCACTATGCAGGCATTTCCACGCTTCCTAATGCACAATATAGCAAAATGTTGAAAAGAAGCCAAAAAGATGACAACTCTAGCACTGATTTATAGCACACTTATTCTCTTTTTTCCTCCCTGTACAGTGTTCTGGAAGACCTTGGTGTCTTTTTCCTGTTTGTCAGTGTTCCAGCCAGCACAGCTGTCTTTATTTCCCTGACATCCACACAGAAGGTGATGTCATCAGAGCTAAAAGAAACATATTTTTTTACAATTTCGTACTCCCTCTGCTGACGAACCAGCAGGTCACTGTAGAGTGGCAGCAGAGGAAACTCTCTGTCTTCTGTGACTACATGATTTTCTCTCTCATTACTCCACGGTAAAAAGAGAGTTAACATTTCAGTTAATTTAGCACAAATGAAAACTACAGATTCCAAACCTCAGGTGACTGAAGTCAACCATGTGCCCACAGAGAAAATGCAACTTAGGAGGTGCTTATTAAGCAATTACCTATGTTGCAGTATTACTATGCTCACGGTAACAATAACAATCTCTTAAAGAGAGTTTAAAGAAACTTACGGCAGAACTCAGGGGTCCTCCAATCAATGCAGATGCCTTTTTCCAAGCATGCCATGGCATACACCGCGATGGCATCGCACATGCATTCACAGTCCCCTCCAATGTCACAGCCACAGGAGTCCCGCACACAGGCCTCATAGTAGGGCATACGATTCACCTGTGTTGGGGAACGAAGGAATGAATTCTGCAGGGTTCTTTTGTGCCTGTTGGCTGAGAAAGGGTTTTTCCCTGGGCTAAGCAATATGTGTTCCACGAAGGCAGAGTAATTAGTATTTCCTCTGAACGTTTCTCACAGTGATTACAATCCCACTTCATGCAAATCTTTTTAGCAAGGACATAGGTGTCTCTGTATCAACAATAGGAATTGATGATGTTTTGCCAGATAGGTATTTCTAAATTCATACTAGCCCTGAACGTATTATGCATAGCCAGCTAAAAAATACCCCAAACCCCACTATCCATTCAGGCACGAGTGTCTGGGTTCAGCAGCCGTGCACCCTCCAGGGACATGCACCAGTGCTGCAGCATCATCCACATCTCTCACTTGTTCTCACCTCCTGAAAATGGAGATTTTCCTTCCGAAGACCTGGTTCTGATGAACCTTTCATTTCCACAAAGTGGGCAACTTAAAGAGGAGGGCTGATGATATCTTGCTCTTGGGCTGATGTACATCTGCTAGGTAATGCTGTTGATTTACTGAGAACAAGGGCTTTCAGGCTTTTCTTAAATTTGTTTTTCTAACAAAGGCTAAACGGTCTCAAAGGAGTAAGCAGTGCATTGATCAGTATCAGGCATCATCAACAGACTGACTGATTTCTGACACCAAAGTCTTCACTCCTTTGTCATTCTGATATTTTTAACTGATCAGTTCATGCCATACTTAGCTTTTGTGCTTACAAAAGGGCTGGTGAAGTGCAAATAAGCAAGGATTAAGATTAACATTAATGAAAGCCATAAAACATTTCATATATATTTTAGTAAAACATAGCCAGAAGATATTTCATATATCTTTTAATAAAACATTTTGGGCAAGAGAAAATCCAGCGTTGGAGTGTGAGCGTTTTGGAAGAATACAGATCATGCCTATAAAGAAAAAGAAGGCCAAATCAATTCTTACCTTATTGTGACAGGCAGAAAAGACTTGGCTGTTGATGATGGAACATGTCTTTTCTGACCATGCTCTACGATAAGGGTTCTTGCTACAGGGGTCCACTACAAAGTAGACATCCCCGCAGAGAGGATTCTCTTTCCAAGAATTGACAAATTCCAATTCATTTGATGCCACATACTTGCTTCGAGTTTCAAAATCATCCTTCATGTTGCCGTTATAGTTCCCACACAAACCACATATCGTTTCCTAGATTAAATGGAAGCAGCAATGTCAGTTCAGCAAGTTACAGCTACTCAAGAGATCAAATTCAGCCATGTGGGTGTATAAAATACAAGCACCGAGCCCAAAATGTTCCCAAATGCAGCAGGGTAATCACTTAAACGTCCGCCTCTAGTGAAAATTTCTGCTGTTTGGAGATAATGATGAAACCAATTTGCTAGTAGCCTCTCTGAAAACCTTGGCCATCATAGAGGGTCAGGGCAACCGTCATCAAATGCGCGGTTCAATCTGAACCGGAGGACAGTTTGCCGAGGGAGTTACCGTGCAGTACCTGTGTTTCTCTGGAGATCTTGATGAAGAAGTTCATGTGCTTATTCCAGATAAGAGTCATGTTGTATTTTCCTGGGATAACGACATCAAACATCAGGTGAAGGGCGTTATTTTTCACTTTGTATCGTACTCCAGGATTTTCCCCAGAAATAGTGAAGGTTTCATCTCGTAGTACGATTGTCAAATTCTGGAAGACAATTTATCTGGATGTTATAACTGATCGAGTTTCAGTATCTTGCTCACTCTGTGTCACACAGCTGAAGATTAGATGCTGTGGTACTACAGACGACGTTGGCAGTCAGGTGGAGTGTTTCGATGTCTGCATAACCAACAGAAAGGTGTTTTTTCTTGTGAAATGGATCCTAAGCAAACTTTTTCACCGTGGCACTGACGAGTTCAAACTGCCTGTATTTAGCCAGTGATGCGGCTAGTGCGTAGTGCTTGTACTGACTGCTTCTTGGGAGAAAATCTCAGCGTTCCTATTCTCTGTATCAGAAAATGAAGGGCTCTAAGATGAGCTGATGCTACTGGGCATTACTGTCCCACAGAACAGAGACCAAAGCTGTCGCACAGCAGTGGAAATGAGGATAACTGCTCGTCGTTTCCCAGATATATCTCTGGTAAGATCTGGATGTATTTTGAATTGCAGATATTAGCTGGACTTAAAGAAATTGGGAGAGATTTTGCTCATCATCCATGATGAGAATTCCTCAATTTTCTGCTATTGTTTTCCTGAGTTTAGTGGAAATCAGTATATTTTGACCTGCTGAGTCAATGATGTTCAGAATTTTACGGTTTTTACATGGGCAGGAAGTTTGGGGACTGAAACATTGACATGAAAATTGAAAAAAAAAAATCTGATGGCAGTTCCTACTAAAACTGCAGCTCTAGGTTTAGCACATCATTTCACTCACAAGACATCACTTCAGAGACACAGCTAGGGCTTCCAAAAGGGAAAGGGAGGCAAACATATGCTTAAAATAGCTCTTCAGCCAGATATTAGCAGAATGAAGGTCTTACCCCAAGGTAAATGCTGATGGATCTGGAGCACGTAACCCCTGACTTCCCACAGATGACGTTCTCGGTCACAATTTTGAAAGAGGAAACAGGTCTACTAACACTGCAGCCATCCTAAAGAAAACCAAAACAAACCACAAAAAGCACAAAACCCCTATAGACTCTGTGTCTGGAGTCTTCCAAATTAAAACATTAAAAAGTAAAGAAAGCTTAAACATGCCATGACTGATTCTGCCTGCTCTGGGAGGTGATGACCTCAGATTTGCTAATCAAACTGACATCACTTCAGTAAAAGATAGAGCTAGCTGGTACAGAATACATACCTATCGATGACTATTTAAACATGCTATTAAATCTAAAATTGGTTGTAATTGCATGAAAAAACTCTGATTTGAGAAGTAACGTCTTTTCATCTTAAGTACTGAAGTAAGCAGGCAATATAAAAACACTTGAAGTGTTTGTAAAGATTCCAAGTGCTGTATTTGGTTACAGATACACTCTAGGATATTTGCATTATCCATTTAAATCAAGCTATTTCTTGATGCTTCGATACTGCCAAAAGAAGCAGCAAGAGGCACATTACCATGGCTAATATGTATTCACAGTTGCCGTCGAACACAAAACGCTGCCCGTCAAAAGTGGTGATGTGGCCTTCTCCATACAGATTACACGTTGAGGAACACTTGGATTTCTGAGCACATTTCCATTTGCCTTCTGTGCAAGTGCTGGAGTGAGAAGAGGAATTATACTCAGATTTCAAAGAAAGCCACCTTTCAAGAAATGCTGCCTTAAGCTGCTTCTTTTTATACACACGCACTTTATGGATCAGATGTTCATTTAATTGACTTGTGTACGCTGTGACCACATTACAATTAATGTAAGAACCATAACTACAAGTTATGGACTGCTTAGAAAATTAAGTCATGGTACAGAAGGAATCTTAAGTAATTTTTGCTTGCTTTTTTCATGAAAAACTCATTTATTTTTGCTCTTAATGAGAACAGATGCTGCTGTTCTGTGTAGTTTTGGGTGTGGATTTTTTAACACTATACTAGTAACTGGGAAGGGAATAAAGTACATTGAGAATGCTGCTAACGAGATGGAGGGTTGATCTTTTGAGGAGGGTTGATTTTATGTACAGAAAAGAAGGGAGACTGTGCCCTCATTTAGGTGGAGCTGTTAATCCTTGACCTTATGTAATTTACAGGCCCTCCTGGATGCCCTTATTCATGGAAATGCCTATGGCAGAAATTATCCCTGAAGCCAAAATCATGGCTCTTTTATCTACACTTATATATTGTCAACCATTAAGCTTCTCTTCATCACCTCTGTGCTTTGTCACTGTCTTCCCTCCATTCAGTTGCTGCCATTTCCTGCTCTCCTGCCAACTAAATGCTTTTGTTACGGAGTTGTGCTGTTTAGTGAAACAGGGGAAACGGAAAACTTGTGATTCTTACCAGACCTCACATTCAGTTTGGATCTGTTCACCTTTCCCATAAGCAAGACCGCCGTATTCACACGGACACTCCTCAGCTGGAACACACCTTCCGTCGAGGTTCTCGTAGAGCCCGTCGGCACAGACACAGCCTGACTCGCACTTCGTGGGTATCTGGTAAAGATCAGCAGGTTGCAGAACGAAAAGAGACGTGAGATGTGTTTTATCTTGGATGCGAATGGTGTCAAGAGCAGAGCTGTGCTAACTTCTAGTTTTGATCTCAGCTCTGTGATTTTCCGCGTGCTGTTCTATTAGTCTATTGAACTAGTCTCGCTGAAGTTGCAGGATATACCTGTTGTGTGAGATTCTAAACATACCTCAGGATTCTGAAAAATTCCACGGCTACCAATCTTTCAGACAGAAATTTCTTTGTATCAAGGAAAATTCTTCCAGTTAGTCTCTTTCCTCAATAAAAAGGCACAAGAAAACCCTATCAGGACTGACCAGAAGTCCACCCAGCCTAGGTCTCCTGTGACCACCAGCAGCAGATAGTCAGGAAAGAATAGAACAGGACATGTTCCATCAGTTTCTGGTGACATGCAGCTTATGGAGTACCTGAGCCAGAGGTGACAGCTGTGTAGGTAAGAATCTTTGATGGACTTTTATTGCATTCATTTAATAGAATTGAATTCATTAATCCATGCAAGTTAATTCCTTTAATCACTTCTTGAATATATGTAAATTTTTTGTGTCCACAGGCTGTGGAAAGAAGCCTGGTGTTTAGCTGGATCACATTAGAAGAAATACCTCCTTTCCTTTCACTAGCAGGAATGTAGTCACGTTCTAAGTAAGAATTAGAACATTTGTGCTCTCTCAGGAAGATAAATATCCCAGAGCGGTGAGACTCACACATTCAATTCCCGTAGCCAGCATCTGACAGGTGGGGGCACACGCAGCTCCATACTTGTTTTCTAAACTGTCAGAACATGATACGTATTTCTTAGGAGCTTTGCAGCTTTCTAAGAAAAGGGGAGAAAACCAAACGTTGGAGAGGCTGTGAAGTAGCAATTGTACAACATAAGGAAATAGGATACGTTCCTAAGGAAACTGTATCAGACCCATACCTGCAGGATTTAGGAGTCTGCCTGTGCAACTCAGCCTGCCGTTAACGCAGTAGCTAGAAGGGGGGAAAAAAAGGGAATTTCAATGTGATTCTCTCCTAAGAAAAAAATTTTACTACTTTTTGTAGCTTTGAAAGTGAATAGTAGGCCATTTACTACTGTGACAGCCTCTCAAGTCTTTCTTGAGGTCTGTATAGAACTGCCCAAATGCTGCTGAGCTGACAAAATTCTCTACTAGGAATAATCAGATCTTACCTACTATTTGCTGATTTTTTCCTTAACATTGCCGAGCTTAAGGCAAACCAAATGTTTTATGTTCATTTAAGAATCTTTGTATTTTAGGAAAGGGCAAAAAAGATGTCTTAAAAAATAAAAGCTTTGCTATTAAAAGCAAAGAAGACTGGATCAGTTTTGGGTGGAGTTAATTCTCTTTGTAGCAGCTCGTGGCTCGGATTTGTGACCAAAGCAGTGTTGATAACACGATCTTTTTTTAGCTATTGTTGAACAGTGTCACGGCCTCTGCTTCTCACGCTGCCCGGCCAGAAGTGAGAAGAGGCTGGGAGGGGACACAGCCAGGACAGCTGACCCCAGCTGACCAAAGGGATATTCCATACTACACAACATCTGCTCAGCAGTAACAGCTCAGGTAAAGGAGGAGGAAGGAGGGATGTTCAGAATTATGGTGCTTTGTCTTCCCAAGTAACCATTAGCATGACAAATTCATGCTGTCCTGGAAATGTCTAAACATCTGCCTGCTGATGGGAAGCAGTGAATTAATTCTGTACTTAGCTTTGATTGCATATGTTGCTTTGCTTATTAAACAAGCTTTTTTTGCCTATTAATAATGAAGTTATTAAGCTGTCTCTATCTCAACCCACAAATTTTCTTGCTTTTCCCCTTCTGATTCTCGTCCACGTCCAGCTGAAATGGAGTGAGCAAGGGGCTGTGCGGTGCTTAGCTGCTTACTGCCATTAACCCTCAGCAGAGGCACATGAAGACCCTCCATCTCCATTTTCCGTTTGTTGATCTTGAAACGTGATACACTTACCAGGTAATCCCACCAGTTATCGTTGACTGGTCAGGCAAGATGTACTTTCTATCTTCTAAATAGCAGGGACAGTGAGATTTACGAACACACTCATTTTTGTGGTTCAAGTATGTTCCTGTGGGACAATGGCAGCCTTCGATTGGGATGTCAGTTGGGTGGCATTCCAGGGCTCGGTTGGAGAGGGACAAGCACGTCCTGTCACATGCCTGAGTGTTGTAGCTGAATGTTTGATTGCCGGTACAAGTAATGGCTGTAAAACGAGACAAGAGTGTGTGTTAAACTTCATTTACTCACCCTGTCCCTTGTGAAAGGTAACGGCTCACGATGTGCTGCGTGTTGTTGTGTCAACAGCTCCAGCACTTAATGCTTCCCGCTGCTTCTCTTCCCAGGGATGTGGAGCTCTAACAAAAAAATTTTGCAGACCAGGGCTTAACGGCAGTGATGTAGCTGTTCGGAAATTTGATGAAGGTTAAAGATCTTATTGCTTCTTTCTGTATCTTGTAATAAAATAACACAATTAAACTGTGGAAAATGCAAAATAATTTTTAAGTGTAAGCCTCTGCCTATGTCTAAGTTTCGTAAGAGTAAAATCACATCTCAAACAGCATTTTTCCTAGTTCTTTCTCATCTTACGGTACAGTATAGCTTTATTTGTCTATTCCAGCACTAAATTGACCAGTCTTGGAAGCATCCACATGCTCACCTTGAAGCACGAGTAAACTTTTGCATGTAATCTTAAAATAACAATCCTTTTCTGAACCAGACCAGAAGGGCATTCCAAGTTGGGTATCTGTTACCTCACTTCTCCTTCCCTCTTCTTTCTGTTCACTACTTTCAAGATTGTTTGGACGCTGTTTGGAACAGTACTTTACCATTGATGTTTTTTGTGGTGTTATGATACATCTGTGAAGCCAGCAGCTCCTGGAAATAGGGGGTTTATACCTGCTGTTCCTACGTGAGCAATAAATAGTTATTTTGCAACGACTGACAAGTAGTTTTAAAATATGTTCTTGCTCTTATTCAGCTTTGTCATAGGTGAATCTACTCGATGGCAACAGACAGACCTGTATGCACGCGTTCATCTGATGGCAGGCTGTTACTCACTGCAATTGTCCATGCTGTTTCTCCAGTTCTCAAGGATTAAACCCATGGAACTGCACGTTCGTGCGTACGATCCCAGAGCAGAACAAATATAAGGAAAGGTCTCTTCATAATTACAGGCTTGGTAGACACATCTCTGAAACCCAACACATGGAGAGTACTGTTAGTGGGGAGCAGGCGTTTGGAGGTGCTAAATCCTGGAGGTATTTAAAAGACACGTAGATGTGGGCACTCAGGGACATGGTTCAGTGGTGGACTTGGCAGTCTTGGGTTTACAGTTGCACTCAATCTTAAAAGTCTTTTCCAGCCTAAATAATTCTACAATTCTATGATTCCATGCTGAATTGTAGAGGTAAGTCATGCAAAATACGCATTATTGCATAACCAAAACTGATGAAAAAGATCAGATTAATGGCCTGATTGACATTAATAAAATATACTTAGTACCTAAAAATTGCCTTTGTTTATTCACTGCTTTTTGTGGAGACTGGCAAATATCATGACTCAATTTCACACATGGGAGAATCACTACTTTGCATATTCAAAGGTGTCAGCCTGGAGAACAGCAGCATGAGCAAAAATACCTTCTGATTCACAGGGATGGGATTGGTACCTACGAACAAAGAGACTTCTGGTCTGCTGGAGACTTAATTTTCAAAAACACACATGTTCCTTAGCTTCTACGTGTTGCTGGCCCAAAAGAGCGGGCTCCTGTATATGAGAACATTCTGGGCCATACCTGGATTCTCTCTGTACAACATCTATCATAATTTCTTACCTTGTAGAAAGGAAGAGGGTTCACCACAGCATGGCATTTCTCAAATACTGTACCCTTCTTGGTAAGAATGGAGCAATGAGTCTCAGCAGATATTTCTAGTGGAAGTAAATAATGCACATTAAACAGAGAAAGTTAGGGAAAAAAAATTAATTAAAAAATAAAGAAATTAAAAAAAACCCTGGACGTGCTACTCTAGCTGAGCTTTTGGCAATGATGGATTGAACAAAATGAGAACTTCACGCTTTGTTAGCTTGCAGGCTATACTTCTGTTCTAACAGCTCAGTAGGGATTATTCTTTTTTCTTTTTTTTAGACCAATAACAATAGAGACTTGAGAAGGTAAAACCTGAGTTCCACTCAGCACTGCTGAGCAAGTCTAAGACATCCATGGACATTGCACTTTCACTGGAAATACCACCTCTCATTCCTCATCCCAGTCCCGGATCTCTAGGGATCCGATAAGTTTCACTAGATATGTATTCTAGAAATCAGACATGTCTTGTTGGTGACAGAATTTTTAAAGTTCAGTCATCTCAGTCTGCTTCTCTCAAACTCTCTCATGCCCCTGGGCTTGTGGACACATCAGACCAAGCTAGCTGGAGAGATCAGTTACAGCAGGATCATCTACTTACTGTTGAGCTGGCTCAAAGCACAAGGGTCGGTGTCTCTCTCTAAAGCAGGATGGCAATTTCCTGCCCTCCAGGAATCGACAAACAGGGAGGCTGTCCCTTCGGTGATGTCCATGCTAGTCATGAAGTCATCTGTAGTGTCTCCATTGTAATTGCCACACAAACCTGAGAACATCAGAAATGCAGGGGATGAAAAGGCTGAAAGTTAAAGAATGTGTGTGTGCACAATGGTCTATGTTTCATTCTATAACAGTGAGAAAATAAATGCAAAAGTTCTAGACGGAGCGTCAATGAATACTATAGGTCAAGTAGCCAGAGAATCTTCATTATGTTTGGTCATTCAGCCTCTGCCTTCTCAAGTTAAGGTTGCGCACTTCCGTTCAACGACAACTTTATACAGAAGCTTTTGTCTCATTTTCAGGAAAAAGGCTTTTTCGGTGTTTTAAAATCATATAAAAGAGAAGGGCCATGAAATACTTGTGCAGTTACACGTGTTTTCTTACGTATATAAAATCTGTAATGAGGAAGAATACACACTGAGACTTTTTTAAAAGCTAAAGCCTCTCTGTAATTCCCCATAGTCAAATAGAATGCAGGATATGCCTTTGTGGCTCACGTTGCTGTGCAGTAAACATAAATATCTCCATCTGGTGCTTAGCAGCTGAGAAGCTTTCAGATTCTTAGGCTCATTGTGTTTACAGTGATTGTGCCCTGTGTTCAGAGAACCGTGTTCTCCAAGATGGAGAGACCACACAGATGAATTTGTTGCTCCTTCACTGAGTAGTAAAGCACATATTGAAAAAGACAGAGAACATAGAATCATAGAATCATTTAGGTTGGAAAAGACCTCTAGGATCATCAAGTCCAACCTTTATCCCAACACCTCCCTGGCCTCTAGACCACGTCCCAAAGCGCCACATCTACTCGTTTTCTGAAGCCCTCCAGGGATGGTGACTCCACCACCTCCCTGGGCAGCCTGTTCCAGTGCCTGACCACTCTCTCACTAAAGAATTTCCTAATATCTAACCTAAACCTCCTCTGATGCAACTTGAGGCCATCACCACTTGTCCAGTGAAGAACATGTGTCCATGTGAAGAACAGTATTGTATTCCATGCAGAAACTGTCACCCATCATTTTTTTAAAATTCATTTAAAAATTATTAGTGAAAAACAACTTCTTAGCACATCAGTTTTCTAATGCAGGTATTTTTGGGTTTCATTTGAATCCAGAGAAGAAAGTTTATTCCTTAAAGTATGGGTGCTAAGCTTTCAAAATCACACTCCCTACATTTTCTCCTTCACGTGGGGTCTAAGTTTCTTACCTAGGGTTCTGCCTTTGTACTGTGATCCAACTTTCACGTAGGCCTGGAACACGGGTGATGTTTGAACGACAAGTTCCAGCCCAAAGTTTGTATACATTTGAATGTACATCGAGGACTGTCTGAAAATAGTGATGTCTCCTAAAAGAACAAGGATATTTAGAAATAGAGATTTTTATCCATAGGATATTGCAAAGTAACAATTTTAATGCACAGGTAAGTGTTCCAGGAGTCTTCTCCTTTCACACACAGCTCTCCACAGAGGGACAGATGCAACGGGCAGGATTTTAACCTTCCTTTAAAACCTCTGCTATTGGCAACTGCGAGAAAAAAGATGCTGGTTTGCGTACAACAGACATTTAACGGAATTTGGATTTTACATATATTCCCTTTTCTTTACCTGATCTGTAAGGGAGCCGCTTAAGTTCATCATCGTCAGTAAGGAGTTCATTCTGAGAAATCACAATTTTGTCCTGTAAGAAATGGACATGGAATCAGCAGTAATTATCTGTACCAATGGTATTTAAATGTTCTTTAACTTAAGCAACTGTATTGTCAGTGACCTATATCATAGGAAAAGGTCGATTCGAGCTTTTTCTCACATGTTATTCCCTACTGCTTGCAGTTTTCACTCTGAAAATGCTCTGACTTGAGTTGCTGTGGCAGCTGAGATCTTTCCTGTGTATGCATGAACTTCCTTCAGTACTCATCCCCCATCATTTTTCAGTTCAGGCTACTACCAATGACTTTAAATGCTATTTTGCTACGCTGGTTACTGAAATGCTGCGCAGGATCTGTGGAGGCAACACTTGCCTTTGTGGACAGGTAAATGACAGCACTAAGCGACGTCTCAGAATGGGAATAACCAGATTTTTCATACACAGCCATTAGGGTTCCGTTGTGTGGCAGGCTGGAACTCTGGAGGAAAACAGCGAAAAGGGAAGTCTGTGTCAGAATAACAATGATTTGTAGAAGAAATTGTATCATAGTAAGACCTCAGTTTGTGTTCCAATAGGAAACCAAAGACAGGCTAAAATGTAACCACTTGATATTGTGCGTTTCCAGGCTGCAGGAAATTACCTTCATCAGGACGTAAGTGCAAACCCCATGGAACCTGTACGATCTAGAGTCAAAAGTGGTAACAAAGGAGCCTCCTTCCAGCGAACACCTTCCAGGGCAGGGCAAGTCTTTGCAGTTCCATTGACCCATCATACATTTACTGAAGAAAATAAGAAAGAAACAAGGTTATTCTCACACAAAGACACTATTTCCCCGCAGAAGATTTGATCCTCCAGTCTGGAGCTTTTGCTGTAGCTCATCAACATGCAGAATGTGTTAGTGGACACGGGGTAACGCACATACACGTTCTGAACTTTCACCTCCACTGTTTTCAAATTTCTTTTCTTCATGCTCTAAAAATGGAGCTGCTTCTTAGAAAGGGAAATATCATTTGGATCACTTCCCCCCTTATACTTTCTATGCTTTGATTTTTCTTGTTTGTGCTTATCAGCTGAAGTTGTTCATCTTCAATTCAAAGTTGCTAAACTCTTACGTGGATTGCCAGTAAACTTGCCTCAGTAGATTAGTCATGAAAAATGCACTTTGTTACAGTTCTGAGAATCAAATTACATAATTTATCCTTTATTTATTAGAATTATGACAGCAAGAGAAGTAACTAAAAAAAACCCTACTTTTTTTTTCGGGTGGGGAGGGAATTCCAATTTAAAAAATATTGTTTTAAGTAATTATTTTCTGTTGCAGAACAGAAATCTAGTTTTCAGCACCAGTTTGGTGATTAGAAACGCTGAGATTGCCAGACAGAAATTGTAAATATTGCATATTTGTTTTGTACTAATCTGACCTCGGCTTTCACAGAGGAGATAAAAATGCTACTGTTTTGAGTGGCCTGAAGGAGCATTTATATTTGTGCAGATTAATCAGGAATTGAGACTTGTACATCTTCAACTACAAATGTATGACGTGTGGCAGTTCAGAGAAGGTGGCCTCAGAGATGTCATGACACGTTTGCAGCTGCCCTCTGGAAAGCTGGGCTAAATTTTCCAATCGCTTGCTGAGGATATTCTCCACCCTCTCCTGAAGGTACCTGTTGCTACTCACCATGTCCTACATGCTGCTTTCATTCTCTCACCAGGAGCATATGTTTTCCCGTTCAGTGTACATGGGCACTGCTCAACGTGAACGCACGTTCGATTCTTTGAGATATCATCAAGAACAGTTCCTGCCAAAGAAGATACACAAATAAGTACTTTTCCGTATCCTTACTTAGCACTAAAGCTATCAGAGCTTGAATGCCTTCCAAAATCAGCTTAAGAATGCTATTCTTGCACAGCCAGTGCCCATGAGATAGAATATGCCCAGGTAGTGAAGAAATGTACAGGACATTTTCTCTTAATTAAAATAAAACTGACTCTTTACAAGTGGAAACAGCATTTGGACTTTGTTATAAGAGAGTGCAAGCTTCATTTGAAATTTGAACTTAATTTGAAATAACAGTACGCGTGAATATTATTTTTCAAGGTTTTTTTGTTGTGAGGACACCAAGTTGGGAATTTTGAAAAATGGACACTTTCTATTTTCTAGAGTACTGTCTAGTTATAAATACGTAGCTCATAACACACTACTTTTGACTACTGTAAAATGGTAACGTAAACACCGACATCACAGTAACCTTGGAGGATATTTCAGTTTTGAAATGTCTAGAAACGATGCAAATTTTAGTTGCCATTTCAATTTTTTTGTAGGAAGTTCATTCTGAACTATTTGAAAGGGATTTTATAAAATGCCCATAATATCGCAGAACTTTTCTGAGGTATGAAACCCCCTGCTGGTGCCCTGAAAGGCTAGATACCTGTTTGGGACAGAAAATTAAGCTTACTCAATGTATGTTACAAGCAGGCAGCATATAATTATCCCATCAGGTATCACAGTCTTGGAGGAAAATACTCTAACAGGTTTGTTTTTGCAAATAGTGACCAAGGATCTTTAAGGACCATGACTATTCAAGACTCCAGTTACATTATGTTACTTGAGAAATGGCAGTCTGTCCTGGTTTTGCTGGGACAGAATCCCAGGCCTGCAGGCCATTGCCAGTTTGGAGTCAACCAGCGCAGCTGAACCAAGTTGGCTCCAGGTAGAACCCATCCCATAAACATGATGCTCAGTATAAAGGGGGAAGTTTGGTGAGGGTGGGGGCTGCTTTTGCTCCTCCTCTTCCTGCTTCTCCTCATCCCTGGAGGGGCTCACTCACCATCCTGCTCTTGAGGAGGCTTCCCTGTTTGTGACCACCAAACATCTGCTGGGCTGAGTATAACTTTGTTTATTGGTGTTGGTATTAGTTTGGCTGTTTTGTTCAATCTGTTTTCGTTTCAACTCACGGATATTCTCTTCTTTTCTCAATCCACCTTCCTGGCTGGGGAGGGGTCACCAGGTAACAGAGTGACAAATGTTTATCCCTGGATTTGGGCTAAACGTGGACATATTCTTGCAGAACAATGCCCTGAAATGCGCTGCTAGTTCATTGTTAAGAAGTCTATTCCATTTGACTGGATACATGCCAAAAAACATTTGTATGGGTTGTTTAAGATGCGATGAATACAGACATGATACCTTCTGGACAAAAGCAGCCGTAGGTACAGTGACTGGAACAGCTGTACTCTGGGTTGGAACAGGTTTTAATACACGGAGAACCACATTCTTCATAGATTTGGTTGGCAGAACATTTTCCCACAGCTGCAATGAAGAGTGAGTTAAGATTTTTTTAAGTGCAAACAGAAGAGTCTCTCATCTTCCACCTAGGATGGAGATTCCTGGCACTAATGTTCTCTTATCCTGCCTCAATACTCAATTCATCATCTGAGTATTCATCGTTACCGTCATATTCACTCTAGCTTTTATTCATTTTTCATGCTCTATTTATCAGAACCTCCTTTCAGAAGTCTGAAGAATGGCAAACAGGTTATACTGCAGGCCGATGAACTACCACAAATCAGACTTGCTGTAGTACCTGAAGGATTTAAAGCATATAACTCTTGATCTTCTGTATGTTTCCTGCTTCTCAGACATTATCTGCTTTTCAGACTGCAGCTATCTAGCTCTTTTAATGTGTGGAACTCAGGACATGTTTTATTATGTGATAAATTCAAGCAGAGATTTTTTTTTTCTTATCTGAAAGCATAAAATAAGTGAGGTAGAAAAACAGAGGCATTTAGAGATGACAAAAGAAGTGATAAACACTAAAAAGTTCATTAGCTTTGTATATTTGCCATTTATTTGCAAGTTCTTAAATTCTTGGCTTTGTTTTTTTGGGAAACAAGGGTTCCCCTTTTTTTTTTTCTCCTGAGCTTTGCCTTTTATCACTTTACTACCAGTCCTAGTAATGGCATAGTGGCAATAGGAAATCTGCCATGACTTGGAGAAACCAGGCTCTTATTTCACAGTGATTATTGTACAGTTCTGTGAATACACCCAGTGCTTTACTATTATTTGTCTGAATCTATAAAATGCCATGAAAAGTTTACAATTTGGGAGGATAAAAAGCAATTGCAAACCAACCACAGAATCAAACAGGGTACCGATTTATGTAAGACAGGTGACCCTCGAGGAGAGGAGGGGAAAAATTATTTTAGGAGGAAGCACAATTCTTAAAGTGTTTGGCGTAAAAATTTAATGTGTGAGTTGGTTTATACATCAATTTAAGCTACTTTTGACTTTGCTTATGGTCAGCATGTTCCCTTATTGAATCATAGAAAGGTTTAGGTTGGAAGGGACCTTAAAGATGATCTAGTTCTACCCCCCTGCCATGGGCAGGGACAATGAATCCTGCTACGTAACACTGACTATCAATTTAACTTTCAGGTGGATTCAGAAAGAGAATCAGAACTTTGATAGCAAACAGGTACTTGAAAAAAAGTGTGTCTAATCATGTCCAGCTTGGAGAGGAATGGAAGATTTGCTTCCTGTTTGCTTCCAATCAGCAGTTGTAATGAGGAAGGTTGAGCATCTGGCAGTGGACTACTGAAACTCTCCTGTGAAGAGAAGGGGCTATGGCAATGGTTAGCAAAAAGGTTAAAAAACTTCAGAGGCCATTTAAAAGTTCACTGGTTCATTTGCTAAGTATGACAATGAAAAAACTGTACTAGCAGAGAACAGACTCTGCCTGGAAGTCTGAGAAATTCAACAGCTTTCACTTGCTGGATGTTTCTTGCTTTTATGGTCACTGACCTAGATGTAGGAGCTACTTTTTTTCATGCTTCCTCCTCCTTTGAGATCTCCATGCTCTCCTTCTGAAGTCTTTACCAAAGACCACTGTTGTTCTCCAAAGAAAATAATTTCTTTGATTCCAGACAGTAGAAACTCTTCTACTAGTCGCTTTAAATTCCCATTAATCATCATTTTCCCTCTGTGTTAAATACAGCAAGGTGAAGTACAATCTCTTCCGAGTAAAACATTTGGACTTACAGCAGAAGCTTTCAGTTCTCCAGTTGAACACCACTTGATGGGACATAGCACACTGCCTTGAATACTCTGAGAGCGTAGCGCACGTGCAGTTGTTCTGGCCTGGCTCGCTGCAGTCCTGCATATCAAGCTGGCACCGAACGACAAACCCATCCTTTGGCACGCTGCAGGTTGGTGACACCAGGTTGAGTAGCTGAGAGCAGATCATGGCCTAAATAAAAAGAAGGAAAATTGCTCCTAGTAGTTTCCTCCATGTGAAAACTGCAGTAGAATATCACTGCTAGATGTTATTTTCTTAGTGGTTTATTTGCTTGGTTTTTCCCCTCCCTTTTTTAGTAAAATGTATTTGATTTCACATGCATGAGACATTCACAGATACAAGGAAATATAAATCCATTGTGTATCAAAAGTCTTCTATTATGTTGAATTAGTTCCACTTCTCCTAAGGTGAAAATTAAGTCATTTTTTGTCTCCACTGATCCCCTAAAAATGACTGAGGACATCACAGGCAAGGAGTCTGCTATCTCCTGGACAATCAGTTCCAGGACAAACAGTTGGCTCCACTACATATGCTGTTATCTGGCAATATGTTTAAAGCATCATTGAATGTCTTCAACTCTGTCCAGCTTATAGTGTCAGGTCTCTAATTCTTCAAGAAGAAGTTCTTTAAAGCTTCTTCACAGGTTTCCATGAATTTTATGTGATGACTTGCATGAAATTTTAGAAATCTGTGAGCTAAATGCTGGTAGCTTTAGATAAGCAATATAAATTCAGCCTCAAAAATGCCCATGGACCTATTTCCAAATGTACTTTAAAGCACATAACTTCTTTTCTTATCATGGTGTACAAATTTTGACTTTCATGGAAGTCAGTTTTATGAAACCACTGCCTCTCTGAGGTTGGTTTCTATCTGTCTTTCCACCTCTGTTAAGTATCATGGTGCAGAAAAGCCAGTATCTTTCTTACGTATTTGTTGTGAGGAACGGTGGCAATTGATATCTCCTCAGACAGGCAGATCTCTGATGGATCATCCATCTTTTGTAATGCAGCAAATTTATATGTATCCAGTAATTTACCTGTAAATTGAAGTGTTACAATCTGTCAAGAAAAAGCCCAGATGGATTTGTTTACTTTTTGCTGAGACATAGCAAAACTCGGATTCTATTTTTGGCTGTGAAAGGCTGTACTAATTGGCCTCCCCAATAACAACTATCTCCTTTGCCCTTCACCTGGAGTCTATTCAGTAAAGATTATTCCTAATCTATCACATCACATGATACCAGCTGCTCCTATTTTTCTGCCAGCTGTTTTATCTTTTGCCAGCTGCAAATTCAGGCCTCTTCTCCTTATCCCCCATTTTCCTATTTTTCCATACATGTGAGGTTAAACTAATCTCAACCCAAAAAATCTTGTTTACTTTTTAGAATTTTTTTTCCTGTGATGTGCATGGAAACCTGCATCTGGCTGCACGGATCTGAGACAAGGCTGCTGTGCAATTTAACGTCTCCACACTTGCACTGTAGTTCAGATTAGCAGTGTGCTTCTAAAGCAAACCTTCCAAACATCCCCACTTTGTACAATTTGATTTCCATTCCGGAGTGGTCTTGGGAGGCAGAAATCCTTTAAGATGAAGCCATAAGATGTACATGTGTAATGAGGTCCAATTGCTACTGGGCATTAGTTCAACAGACCAGATTAGAGTGACTTTGAAGGGAACCCCTCAAACCAGTGCAGATGTCAAGTCCTCAGCACCAACTATTTGGTTCTAAAGATCCACCCTTAGTGGACAGGCTACTTAGTAATGTTCCTGTCCACTGTGTTCTTTTTATTATAGCCTCATTCATACTTCTGCCTACTGTAATCACTTCCCTCATGCTTTGCTGTGAACCTAAACCGTCCTCTAGAAAGTCAGGTGAGAGAGTGATCCTCATCACTTGTTTCTACAATAGGAGAGTCCTTATCGCTTTGCTGAGGAACCCACAATATTATCGAAGCAAATAGTATGTAGCACAATCATTGACAGGTAAGTTGGTGACCTTTGGGAGTGCTTCACCCAATTCTGACACTGAGCAGCCACAGCAACGTTAGCACAGTATTAAATTTCCCCCTGGACTGTTTCGCTGCTTCTCCTTCCATCTGACCTGTCCTTAGATCTTACCTTCACTCACAAATTCATTCAATTCATAGCCATCATAATTGCCACACATTCCGCAGATTTTCCCCATGTATTTCTTTTCAGCCAAAACCTAAAATAAAACAAAACCTTGAAAAGCATCACCCTAAGTAAAATTATTTACACAGAATTACCTTTCTCAAACAAATTGAGTTCAAGGAGCCACTCAAAGGTGATCCTTCTCATTAATTTCAGTGACTGGATTGGAAGAAAACTTTTGGAAGCAGTAACTTTTTTTCCAATAGGTAAATAGTGATTGTTGTTTTTTTTTTAATGAATAAGATTCTAATACATTTGCAGAGAATTGAGGGGGGGATAACATTATAATAAGCCAGGAAAAAAACCCCATAAACAACAACAAAAAAGCAAAGGAAATGATGTGGTTTCCCTGCTCATATCTTTGTTGACAGAGCATGAATTTTAGGTTTGTTCTCTTAAGTAATCAGATGTTACAAGAAGAAAATCTGATTTCAGAGGTAAGTTATTCAATTATCTATTGCTATGGTAGAATTTGGTTGCTGAGTAAAGCAATTCTATTGCTGAGTGAAGTGCTGATTTTACTACTGGCTATAATCAATGAATTATTATAAAAACCTTAGATTAGAGGAAATAATCTGACTATATGTATAATACAGTGTGTGTGCCCCTCCCAATGGCATTTCCTGTTACATATGTAATAGGAATGCTGGTAAATCTCCCAGACAACTTATGACATCATAAGCTCCCTGTTTTAGCAAACTCACTCATATAGAATTCAGTGTCTTTTCTGGTATCAATATCACAGGTCATGCTGAGGGAATTTATCCTCTTCTCTAAAATACATCAGGGAGTTTGGAAGGAATCATGAAAAGGTTCAGAAAAAGGAAAGAAACCAAGGGGCTGGTAGGAGCATCGTATGTTTGAAACCAAAAGATGTCCAGGGGAAGGACAGCAGAAATGACAAAACTATGGCATCTGCTATTAAATTCTACAGAACTTTAAATGACTTCATCATCCCTTTTAACAAAACATTGTAGCTGCTGGAGTAGCCTGAGGGAAGTTTAATATCTGTGAGAGTGTTCACAAATCTCAACCCTGGTGGCTTTAGTTAATGCTGAAGTGAAAGGAACATGCAGGTATAAAAAGCAAAGTTGTTTATTTCAAGAGGAATGAATGAAGCCAGAAAAGAAGAAATTTGCAGGCATTTACTGTCTGGATAAAGCACCCATTAAGTCCCAAGAGGTTTTGTCATTCCTGGAGTCAGCGAGAATTTTCTCTTCTGCTTTATGAGAACCTTTTACTAACCATGAGATAGTCGTTGTTGTTCCACATGACAACCAGCTCCATCTCCATCAGCTTGGCCACCAGGCGGATGTTGCGTCCATAAGGTGCTATTTGAATTCCATTGCTGGTGTAAGGCAACTTAATGACACTGTAATGAGGCGAGAAGATAAACTGACCTTCTCACAGCAATATTATGCAGGTATTCATTATCTTTTTTAGATATAATACACACGGTCCCACTGCTTCCAGCAACATGAAATAGGAATATTTTTTCCTTTAGCTGTGACACTTCAAGATGCATTAACATTTCTGTTGATTGAACAATCGACGTCAGCAGTTTCATAGAAGAATCACCAGGAGATGGTTGCATAGTGATTATACTCGTGAAAATGTCTGCACAGGCCTTGGCATCGTCCCTTGGTTTGGTTTTATTAGGGTGTAGTTATGTTTCAAGGGTTTGTAAGAGTACTTTTGTGTGGTAGAACTACTGTTGATTAACTTGAAGAGCTTCTATGGGCTACAGCCTGTCAATATAAGAATTATTGCTATGACTGAAAACAGACAAGGTCAGAGAAGCCCATAATGGGAATGTTGTAGCAGACTCAGGTTTTCACCCTTGCAGCTGAATTCTAATGCTATAAACTACCAACATCAAAGAACCAATCTATTTTGCTAAGTACTCAGTAAGTATGTGATATAAACAGACAAGTTGATTGGCAGGGACTTTCTGAAGTTGCCCAGGCCAGCCTTCTGCTTCAAGCAGGGCTAGGTACAACACTAACGGGGTAAGTCATGGCATTTGGTTCTTCTGAATCTAGGACAAAAACTTTAAATTTTGATCTTTGGGTTAGACCCATAGAGTTTTCCTGGAACAGAAACTAATAAAGGAAGCTTTTCTAAATACTGTTTGCTAAAGTCAGTCTTCTGTCATGATGGTTATTGTACCCAGGTAAGTACAATAACACGTAGGCAATCCACTGTCAGTTATTCCCTGTATCCGCATGTACTCACAGACAGAAATTCACCACTGCCTATCTGACAAAAATGCTGAAAACTTCCCTGGAGAAGTTTGGGAAGTTTGGGAGCAAGTTGTCTAGAAGAATGACGGATGCAGAATCCAGAGTTTCCCATCAGTGTAATTCCCCAGTGAAACAGCTGCTTTCTGGACACAGTAATCCTTGGAATAACGTGAACAGTTGATGGGTCTCCTACACAATGACTTGAAAGTTTCTTTGATTGTATAGTTTAAAGTTTCTCTTCTAGCCTGTATATGCGTTCTCTTTTAGCACAGAGGGTTCAGAGTTACCCAAGTCCCAACTCAAATGAACTCTAAGCTAAACACAGCAATTTGATGAATATCTACTAAAGCATATAAGCATTTCACCCGTGCTTGTAGTGAAGATAAGCATAAGCAGATGGGGGTAGCATCTAGGAGACTGCAGCTTCAATGTTTTGGTCTGAGAAGGTCAGGTTAGCCCTTGGCCTACACAAATGCACTCTAAGCTTAATTCAAGTATCTGCAAATGAAGACTGTGAATGCTTGATAAGAAGAAACGGGAGTAAGGTCCAGTTAGGTGTGCTAACAAACATCTGTAATTTGTTAAATTATTTTTGATACACAGTGGTTGTCTCTAGAGCAAATGCTATAGTTGCTTCCTTTAAATGGTTTTCCCCCGTTCATCGCAGACTCTTACCCAACATTCCTGACAGAAATGGTGCCTTTCTCAACAATGACAACAGAAGGTCCCAGCTCAATAATGATCCTCGCAATCTTTTTGTTCAGCCCACGGCGGAACTGGATGTTGAAGTCTGGGCTGGTTTCATCACACACAGTTGCAAAGATGTAGTTGCAGGTGCCAGTGAAGTCATACTGGTATTTGTCAAAGGTTGAAAAATGCCCTCCGCCCCAGGTAGAACAGGAATCCTTGCTCAAAACTATAAAATTGTAAGAGAAAAATGGATTTAGGTCTCCTAGCAGCATATCTGATCATTCTAGTTGTCATTTCAAATATAAACAGCAGGCAAAGTGAGTGGTTTTCTACTCAGACTAATTATGTAAACCCAAGTGACTTTCTTTAATTTTTTCTAACCTCAAAATTTCATCTCAAGTCAGGGTCAGAGCAATATTCTTATTTACTGCAGGCAGAGGAGAGCTCCCTAGCTTCCTAGCCTGGGAAACACTCTTCTGTCTTCCTTGTGAGGAATATAAAGGTTTCCCTTCTTACTTCAGGGCAAAGGCGACCACTTGCTACTGGTGAGACCTTTAATATCTCAGGCACAACGTTTACGAAGCTATCTATGGCATTACTGAACCAGTCAGATCATTAGATGCCCGAAGCCCAACTTGTAAATCCCCACCTTCTAGGTTCTGTGTTTGTGTGACAAAGTTCCAGCCAGCTTTGTAAAGCTATGGAACGTTTTAATAGGTTTTTGTTTTTCAAAAGTAATTACTTCTCATCTGACTAGACTGATTTTAGGAGGGTGAAATGGATCATAAAAAGGAGACACAACTCCAGCACTTGATGTTCAATATTTCTATACCGACTAAAGCATTTGAGCAATCCCTCTGAGGTTGATAGAACTACTAAAGTGAGTAAAACATGCCCTTGGTTATAGATTTCCGGGCTGAGATTGTTACTTTTAATTTTCCAATTATTTCTGCTTATGGAGTTTTATGAAGCTCAGGTATCTTAGAATGTATCTTAGAAACACAAAGTATCAGGTAAGTTTAGCAAAGTCTACCTACAATTTATATTCACTGCTTTAAAGCCAAAACATTGTTTTGTTCGTTCAGGTTTTTTTTACTCTTTAAGAGTGATCAAATGACTACAGAATGCTTCTTGCTTTTTTCAGGTCACGTAGAAAATGCTGTTCCCCAATGAGCAGTTACTTGTTGGCAAAAACTACTCCTCTTCCATACTTCTGTCCAGAATGTCTGACAGGAAAATCATCTACTCATAGAATGGTTTGGGTTGGAAGGGACTTCAAAGATCATCTAGTTCCAACTCCCTGCCATGGCAGGGACACCTCCCACTAGACCAGGTTGCTCAAGGCCCCATCCAACCTGGCCTTGAACACCTCCAGGGATGGAGCATCCACAGCTTCCCTGGGCAACCTGTGCCAGGGTCTCACCACCCTCACAGTGAACTTCCTAATTTCTATTCTAAATCTCCCCTCTTCCAGTTTGAGCCCTATCACTGCAAGCCCTTGTAAAAAGCCCCACTTCTTTTGACGCAGCCCAGGATACGGTTGGCTACCTGGCTAATAAAACAGGAATTGGCTAATTATCATTGCTCCTTCAAGCCCAGTTCCAGCTCATTTAATATATTGTGTTGGAGTGACGCTGGCCAGCAAAGCCCAGCTTGGTCAGAGCGTGCCAAGGAGTGGTCACCTGGGGTTGCACAAGGGTCAGAGTGCAAAAGGTGCACCTTTCTATCAATATAAGGGTCCTTCAGTGTATTTGGTTTTCCTCTGATAAGATGTAAAGAAAAAATAACAAATGGGAATGTCAATAATTTGAGGAAGCTTAAAATAGATTATTTGCCTGTTGAGTTCAGTTTTTATGTGATATCTAGGGATTTTCTTTTAATTTGTGTATATCCATGCCCTACGTTGCAAGAACAGGCAGAAGACGGAGAGTTGCTGAATATGGCTTTTTTGGCTGATCACAAGTACACAACTATTTTTACCTTTAGGGTGAACTTCATGTAACGTTTCCATGCTTGTGCTGAATAAGAATTCACCTAATTAAAGCCACTGTCTGCTGCTTCTGCCTGAAGACATGCTTCTCATAATAAATTTTCATGGTATCATTCTTTCCTATACCTCTGCATTTTCCCTAAACTAGATTGTCAGCCACTGAAATGCAGCAACTTGTGGAGTACACAGAGTTGCTTTATAAGAGTATGCAGCAGTAAAGCACAGTATTTTAACGTAAATAATTAAGATTGTGGAGTACTAGGGAGAATGTTCAGAATTCTAGGACTGATATCCATATTTATTTTAGAAATAAGCTACAGAAAATTGTTTTCAGAAGCATTATAGCCTTCTGTGTCCTGCCTTAGCAGAGGAACAGCACGACTTGTAAAACACAGTATATCATGTGAGTGTGATGAGAGTCACTCATCCCTGTCATGGATGGGGAGAACTAAATGTTTAATGAATGAAATTTTGAATTGAACAGTCAACGCCTCACAGTCCTTTAGAGAAGAAAGAACATGTGAGGAGTTGTATTGGTTCTGACCAATACAGGAACTTCTCTACTGTGAGGGTGACAGAGCACTGGAAGGGGCTCCCCAGAGAGCTTGTGGAGTCTCCTTCTCTGGAGACTTTCAAGACCCGTCTGGATGCGTTTCTGTGTGACCTGCCCTGGATTCTATGGTCCTGCTGGGCAGGGGGGTTGGACTTGAGGATCTCCAGAGGCCCCTTCCAACCCCTCACATTCTATGATTCTGATTCTATGACCAAGGGTGGATGTAGCTCGGTATTTTATTTCCAGCAGCGATCATTAAGAGACTGCCCGAGGTACTTCCCCAGGTACCTTCTCAGTCTCCAATTATTTTCCATTCAGGGGGTTTTGTGAGACTATTGGGATTTATCTTTGTGCTCCGGCTTCCTAGCACTTGAACCAAAGTGAAATCTTTGTTACAGACAATAGCACAATCTCTGCTGTCAAAAGTTACCATTTTATTGATGAGCTAACATTTTAATAATATCTGCCTTTCCAGCAGTACTGAGAGCTAGTATTTGTAGTATTTTAAAGCCATAACTTGTTCGTGTTTTGGCACTTTTATGCAAATGAGATGGTACCTTGCTATCTTCTGTATTTCTTAGAAGGACTAGCACAAATTTGCAGTAAGTGGGTGGGTGGAGTTAATTTTGCTTACAGATTTGGGTGCACGATCACAAGCCATTCTTAGGAGTTAAGGGAAAACTTCTGGGAAACTACCAGAACTGGCAACAACAGCTACAGCTGGATGTGGAAGTGGAGATCTGTCCGTACCCACCCTGTGAAAGTGAGGAAGAACTATTCCATATTCTGATCTCTCACTCGCACATAAATTTTGTTTCCATATGTAATCTTTAAAATAATTCCATAGACCTAGACTCTATAGAGAATCAGCTTGCTTGCTTTCTTTTCCTGGATTTTGCGGCATCAAAAGAATCCATTACCTAAAATCTTAGATAATACCAGACAGCAATCTGCAGGAATGAAAATCAAACAGATCACACAAATGACCTCAATGTCAGATTTCTAAATGTGGAAGGCTGCTAAACTGCTCACAGTTCATATACTTAAGGCATCAAAACCTCAGTCTGGCATATTAAAGCACTTTCCATTTAGTGTACAACTTACCAGAGCCACACAATATATTTTAATGTCTTTTTAGAGGCAAAGTCTTCATTCAGAATTTCTAAAACTAATGCTTTAAAGTGTATGCTGCTTTTATTCTGGGTTTTGTCCAGTGTCTTCTGCAATAGAGCACTAATGTTGAATGGAGTTGTTACTCATAGCTGCAACATGAACATTAAATACCAGGACAGGCACTTACTTCTTTGCAGGGATTCTTTCTGTTTTTGGAGAAAAAAGTGGGACCAATAATTTCCTTCAAAAGCTGTGAAAGGAAAAAGACAACAGGAAGCAGTCATTCTCTGAGCACAAGGAAGCTGAACATTTGTATATTGATTTACTTATTTTTAAACATAGTATAAGCCAAAGCAGGAACAGTGTATATGAATTGCGTCCTGACACAAGAAAACCTAAATGGAAATTATAGTGGAAAAAACACAGAGTTCAGCTTATAATAAAAAACTCTTCTGAGTGGTAACATGCTACCAAAAGCTTCCAGAAATCCTATGCAAGATGGGATTTCCTGTATTTCATCCTAAAATACTATATTCCTCATTTAAGAAAAAAAATTGGGATTAATCTTCCCTCATGTTTTGAATTCTTATTCCACCACCTGGGTAGAAGTAGAGGGAACAGTGAAAACTGGGAAAATAAAGGAAAAGTAATATCCCATGTGTTCTTCCCAAAAATCAGGGGATCTGTAGTGGGAGAGTGGGAAAGCCCCAGGCTTCCTCATTGCTTCTGCTGCTCCTGTTGAGGCAGAATGATGGAAGCTGTTACCTGCTCCCTTCCACACATCTCTTCACCAAGCCTGTTCTGGTTTTGAGAAGCCAGGGAATGTTTAGCAAATGTGGAGTACAGTGTGGCCCCTCTTCCATCACAAACCGAGCTACTCTGTGTTCACAACTGCACCGTGTCCTCACACACCCAAAGGTTCTCTGCCCTGGTAGCTTGCTTCCTGCAGAACATATGAAGAGAGTAAGATAGATGTTGAAAAGGGCCACCATGGCCAACATACAAGCAGTGAACCTTGAGTGGGGACAGGGGCGGTGCATTCATGGAGTGAGCTTTCACAGGGTCCAGGGGGCTTGTGGATGCTCCATCCCTGGAGGTGTTCAAGGCCAGGTTGGATGGGGCCTTGAGCAACCTGGTCTAGTGGGAGGTGTCCCTGCCATGGTAGGGGGTTGGAACTAGATGCTCTCTGAGGTCCCTTCCAACCCGAACCATTCCATGAATAGCTACATGGTAACAAGCAAAGCAAGCTGTAAGATAAAGCACCCGGGGTGCTTCAGAAATGTGCTGCTCATTTTTAAACTCTGTCAGGTCCAGTATTCTCCCCTCGCTGAGGAGACCAGCTCCAGTGGCAGGTAAGCCCGCACTGGGGAAGGGATCTGAGGCAAAAAGTGCCAGAAAAAGGCTCTTTGGGGGGCTTTCTGAAGCCGGGAGAAGCAGCCTCCCTGTGCTGAGAATCAGCAGCTTGCGGGCGGGCTGAGGCGGCGCGGGTGGTTCCAGCCCCACCGGCGGCAGAGCTCAAACACGCTGTAAACACCCCTTAACGAGGTGTTAACAACCCAACGGCCACTTGCTGCGACCACACTCCCCCCTCCCCATAAAAGAAGCCCTCAGGGAGGGTGGCTGTGCACCCAGCAGCAAGCGGGCCGGCCTGGGGCGCTGCCGTTTGCGCAGCAGGACACCCAGACTGGGCGCCGAGAGCTCTGCTAGTACAAGAGAGAAGTTCAGTCAGCGGTACCTCGCCCTAGCTCCCTTCCAGCTTGAAAGACGAGGCTGAGCTCCGTTAGTGGCCGCTGCCCTCAGAGCGCGAAGCGCGGGGCAGCCGCGGCCATCGGCCCGCCCGGGCCCGGCGACCCAAGCGGGCTTCCAAAGGCNCCGCGGGCGAGGCGCGCGCGGAGGCGCAGGGGCCGCCCCCGCCCGAGGGAGCTGCCCCTCGGAGAAGCTTCCAGAAGCCGCCCCAGAGAGCGGCCGCCCGGCGAGCTGGAGCCAGGGGGCCGTGGCGCTGCATTCGGAGGGCTCGGTCGTACGGGCAGGACCGGCGATGGTGGTGACCCAGGCAAAAGCTCCTGCTTTTCTGAGTTTTTGTGGCGACCCAGACAGAGGTCCCGCGGAAGCACGCAGGTGTCCAGGGCTCTGGCTGCAGAGTGATGGAGGGAACCCCTGTGTCCGGTGTGACCAGGTAAGTGATCTGCTCGGCCTGGGGGCTGAGCTACCGGAGGAGATGGAAAGGCTGAGAACAATAAGGGAGTCTGAGAGGGAGGGGGTGGTGTCAGGCCCAAACATCCTTGAGGCAAGGATCCTGGAGGTCCTTTCCGCCCATAATCATTCTATGATTTCTTAGGTAGCAGAAGCAAATATTCTGTAGAAACCATGTAATTCTCTATTATATGTTTAGCATATTTTGCAACAGAACAAATGTTATGGCAGAAGGCTTCTATTGATCACATAAACCAGGCCAAGTCTATATAGGTATCTCTCTATATACACTAGAGCTCTGCAGGCTTTTGTTTCTTCCTTACATTCTGAAGAGGGTAACGGCCTCCAGGAGCTCACCGGCTGTCATAGACTCTCAAGCCAACTCCATGCTGTGCTGCTGAAAGTGAGGTAATCTTTGTCCCATGGTATCTCAAGGATTGTAGGAAAACAGGTAGGCTCTGCCTTGAATGTGAGGCTAGATTAATGCCCAAGAGAGCGATTTGGACAATAAAAGTTTTAACACATGCCTTTGCTTTGGATCTGAGATCCAGACATCCCCAACGTCCTCATCAATTTATGCCTGAGCTCTTCTCTAAAATAATACTTACGAAAAAAGATGTTATCTGGATAAACTAAGCTTTTAAGACCTAAAATACTACACTGCTGGAACTATATACAATTACTGTCAGACAGAAGGGCAATAAATCAAGGATGTAAGTTCAGTGACAAGTGCTTCCACCCCAAATGTTGTTCTAAGAGCTTTAAATGACATTCGTCTCAGGCGGTTGTCTAAACTCTTTTTACAGGCTGTGAAGGTAATTACAAATTTGCTGAGTAGAGTTGGACTTGCAAAATATGTGCCTAACACGGAACAAATGGATTATACAGTTTTATTTCTCTTCCTTGGTGTAAAGGAAACCTTACGTGACTGTCTGCAGTGTAAATGCTAAGGCAGAAGTTCAGTGAGATATATTCCCTCTATCCTCCTTCCTAGATGCCGTGTGCTTTCAAAGGGACGCTGCTCTACAAACCAAAAATGAAACTCAAAGAGTACAATGTAACATAGTTTGTCAAAGATGGAGTAAGTTAACAGCATAACTGCTTGAAAAACTAAACAAGAACCTTTCCACAAGAAAGAAAGAGCACAGTGCGCTCTCATTAGCTGTTGAGTTGCAAGCTGCTCTACTCACTGCATGGCCGGCACTTCAACTTCCACAGTTGTCTGGCACACTCACCAGAAAATCATTGTAGATCCTACTCACGCTGGCTTGTTCTCTATAATTAGTCAGCACTGGCCAATAATTGCTTGAAATTTTGCCAGCGTTTCAGTCCAACCTCCACGGTTGGCCTGCAACTCAGCAGGCATCTCCAGAATACAGCGTGCTTCTTCCTCTGCCCTTCCTAGTGAACCATGCATCACAGAAGCACAGCACTGAGAGGAACAGGGTCGGTTTGTGTGGCTCTTGAGCTAACCCTCCTGGACTTGCTGCTGCCTCTTTCGAGCCCCTTGGTTTTGGTATCTGCTTGTTCAGTCATCTGTTCTGATAATATGCCTAAAATGCTGTTGCAGGTGATATCTATCTGGAGAGCTTGGTGTAAAAGCAAAAGTCTAATACTTCATGGACAACTATTTTAGATCAGAACAGACAGTTTGGTTTACAAAGTGCATTTGCAAGCTTTCCAAACTCAAAATTCGCGAGTCTAAGCATGCCAAACAGTTACAAAATGTTACAAATGCTCCAGGCTTGATATTTAGATTTTAAAAATGAATGTAATAATCATCCTGGATTACATGGAGGTGTGCAAGAGTTATACTGAAAATAACTAAGGGTATGAAATCCACGTGAATGTTTTGCTCAAAGAATGGCTAGTAAAACAAACACAGAGCCATTTGCTGACTACCTGCCAATCAGTCTGTATCCTATCAGCTCAAACTATTAAGCTAATTACAGTGTGGTAATTATTCTCAGCATTTACACTCTTTTTCTCATACTGAACTCTGGAGAGATTAGTAAAATCATCCCAGCAATGTTATTAACCATTCACAAGCACATGAAATGGCAGATGGTGGAGGTGCAGCAAGTGCTGTGGCCTCATGCAGAAGCTGGATCTAGCAGCCATTCAGGAGCTGTCTATTGGAAAGGCTCTCCTTGTAAAGAGTTCTCAACTACTCCCATCTTCCTTACTGACATTTTGCTACTGCTGCAAGTATCTTGTTTTCCTTTGAGAAATAGATGATTTTGAGTTGATGTGAAATACTTGATTTTGAATTAGCTCAATAGAACTTAAAACAGGCTTTCATTTCACATAAAGAAAGGTTTACTTTCAATTCCCACTCCAGCTAGCCCAACTTCCTTGAGAATGATGTGCCAAAGTGCAGTTTCCGTGTGGTCAGTCTGTCTAGTTCATGACAGCAATACAATCCAGACTGGGAACCTGATTTACTGTGAAGGAATAAGTCATTTTCTTCCTATATTACAGTAACTCTGAGACATCGCTGTGGGAGAATACAGTTTTGTGTTGCAATGACTTCAAAGTATTTCACAGCAGCTACGTGAATGCGAGCAAAACATTTCCATTGGAGGTAAAGCATTGAAATGAAACCTTTCATGTACTTCCAAACAGAAGCACTTCAGGATTTCTGTTCTGTGAAGGGTTCAGTTTTTATCTTCTCATTTAGGACAAAAAGAAATGTGGAAATGTCAGAATTTATGGAAAATACAAGAGCTTTAAAGTAAAATATAGAAGCCTAAAATGAAATTTTAACAGCAAGGGTAGTGCTAGAGTCAGCTGTAATACTGGTAATCAGTTACACGCATTCACAATGATTTCTCTTTGATATGAAGTTATTAATTCCCTTTCTTTCTTGCAGAGCAAGATGGCTGAACAGCATAAATCAAGGTAAATTCCTAGTTACATACTTAGTAAATAAAAAATATCAGGACTGTACATAAACACCTCTTTTTGGACAAAAATCTCCATGCGCAGTTGTGACTATTGAAATAGCTGAAGTGGTGAAGCCTCAATTTAATAAATGAATCAGCATCTCTTAACTGAGTTAAAGACAGAACTAACAGTTTTAATCTGGTTTTAAACTTGTATAGGTTGGGGGTTTTTAAATTAAGCTAATGCATATTTAACTACTTTTCTTGGGTTATCAAGGGAAAGAGGAAGTGGGTCTTCCAGTTTCCATCAGACTCCACATCAAATACATGTCTTTACAGTGAATATTTACATTTCTAGTTAGAGATGGACACAAAGTATGAAGTTGGGATGCAGATCCATGAAGAGGAGAATTTGAGTCCTTGCTTTGATTTAACTCATTCTAAAGAGACAGGACTTGGATCTACAGTTTGAAATAATCAGCATCCTGCATGTTGGCCAGTTTTAGAACATACAGATCAACATCTTATGGTTCAGATATGCCTCCAACAATAGTTTGATTTAAAAATCTTACTTGACAGAATGAAATCTCTTTGCTTTCATAGTCTCCAACCTCACGTGGCATTTCAAGACCCCAAAATGTTGATACACCCCAAAGTGAGAAGACCGCTCTCTCAGAATTTTATAGACCCTATGTGTTGGCTTTTATGTTTAAATCCATCCTAGACTACACAGCCCTTTGTAGATGAGGCCGTGTTTGTAACTGCCAAATTTATACATAAAGCTTGTGGCTGAGTAGGTATAAACAGTATTTCCCATTTGGTTGTGAATATTAGTATTTATAATAATACATCTACTCCTGTAAAATAGGAAGTCATGTAGATCAAAAACTTGCAAGCCTCTGCATTTGGGTTTAGGACCCACGTTCAGGTACTTGACTGGATCTTGGTTACAACATTGTTAATACAGTGAATGATCTATAACAATGTAGCTGAGATTAGAAATGGGCTCTGAGAGTCTACAAAAGGGTTGAGTCGCTCATATTTTAATTTTTTTTTCTTTTAATGCTGCACTTTAAGCCTGTGGTTTGAGAGTAATACCTGTCCTTGTGCAGTTTGAACTATGTGATTCATTAAATGTCATAAACACAATACAGAAGAAATAAATCAAACTTTGTTCAAACTAAAGCAAGCTAAGTGTGCTTTACCTGTTCTTGAAATTGGAACTGTAGCAACTGAGAATTAAAGAGAATGTACAGAAGAGATACAAAGAAACCATTATCTTAAGCAATGCCAAAGCATGGCAAAAAAGGCTCTCTCTAAGAATCCGTTGAAAAACTGCAGGAGTGGGCAAAGAGTAGCTCCAGAGTCAATGAACTTACTTGTCAAATCTTTAAAAAAATTACAGTCATCTGATACTCAGATTGGTATTGAATAATATCTGGAGGAGTACTTTAAGAGTCATGTGAAAGTTTTAGACTGGAATCCTTTGCCTCTTTTCCAGCCCAGGATTCTTTCTGTCACATCATTCTTCAAAAAAGTAATGCCGCCACATAGCTCATGCCTAATCCTTTTTGCAGTTTGCATAACACGGGGAAAAAGGGGTTGGTCATCACTACCCAGAAGATAAACAGCTTCCACAGTTGCATCTCTCAAGCACTGCATCATGAACTGCATCTGAAAGATGAAGGCACTTGGAGCTTGGAAACACAACCCAAGGCCATTAAGAAAATATTCCCTGTATCTAGAGAACCAGTAACAACAACATCTCTAAAAAAAAAAAGTTAAGAACAAATAGTTGTGTTTCAGTCATGTACTTATTAAATATGCAGTTGTGTTTTAAGATGCAATGAGGAAGAAGAAAATGTGTAAACTTAATTCTGACAGGCATGGGAAAGGAGAGCAAGGCCTGGAGCTCACGTGTTGTAATATTACAGCAGAGTCACCCACTCCATTTTCCTTCCAATCCATCCCAAGAGGAAGACAGGCATCCTGGACTTACCGGCAGATTGCAGAAAACTGCAGAAGATGAGCAGTATTACTGTCGGAAACATGATGCATGCCCTCACTGGAGAGTTTTTTCAGTTCTCTCCTCTGCTCCAAAAGGGCAGAGCTGCTGCTGCCACTTTCCAGCCTTACCCCTTCAAGCTTGGATGCTTTATATATATAGAATTGCACCCTCCCTTATTCCCATGGCCTTCAGAAATTGCAACAGCAGGGTACCCGCCAAACAGGATCTCCTCTTTATCAAGTTCAACACACCTAAATGCCATTTAGAAAGAAAAGAAAAAAGAAAACACAGACCTCTTCCACCTCATTATCATTCATACAGGCTTTCTAGAATGGCTTCTATTTGCAGCAGCTCAAACACGTTTAACTTCATTTGCTGAACAAATTTGGTGTTATACCCAAAAGCAATATGCCAAAAAGACAAATAATACACAAATGATAGCTAGCTGATAAAGAGAGGAATAATATTGGACCGGTACATAAAGTGGCAGAATGAAGTGCAGGACTTTTGGAGCAGCTGGGAATAATGTGTGGATAAAGACATGGATGTCTCCCCAACTGAGGTGAATTGGGGAATGCACTGGATGCGCTCACTGTATCACTGGCACAATGCAAAAATAATTTTACTTGCTTGGTCCTGTCATTTTTCACTAGCATGGTAATTACTTTGGGAAAGAATAATCTAATTTAAAGACAACTTTCCCCATAAAATATAAAAGGTATGGATTACCTCTTTGTCTGAATCTCTTCAGCCTTTCCCGTTTCAACTATGCAATGCTTATTTTATGTAATTCATTAGTTTCCTGGATTCCCATAATTTTGTCGTTCTCTGCTGTCATTCCTTTGCTTAAAAACTGGCTCTTCCCCATGTTCTCAGAGTTGGCCCTTCTGAGTGGTGGGAAGAAGCACAGGAGAGACAGTGACCATCCTTTAATATAATGCTAGCCTTGGCTCAGCCTGGCTGTAATGAAAATAACAACATTAAATTTTAATTGAAATGAAGGTCTGCCTTTTTTTTTTTGGCCTTTTCTCCCTGCCCTGTGGCAACTGAAGGGTAAAGTGTATGGTTGTTGATAACAGAATTCTGACCCTAAATTAAAAAATTTCTGTTGAAAAGTTCTGTATCTGCCTTATAACAAAGTAAATGAACAAAATCAAGAAAAATTATTTTTGGTGAGAGAAAAAAAAATCTGTTTAGTTAAACCCTGGACACTTTAAGATATAATTTTAAACCAAGTATTTGATGTCTATATGTGGATCACTAGCATATCCCATGGCTTCAACTGCATTAAGCATTAAAATCCTCCACAAGATAAGAACAATCTCATCATCTATGACTGTCACACCTGAAGCATCATTTTTTTTGTTTACAGATCCTTTTCACAAATTTCAGCTTAATGTAGTTAAAATAATTGAACTTTTAATAGTAAATGTAATCGAGAATTGCCATTTGACTCCAATTTTGAAATCTTGTTTGTGACGTTGATGTAGCTCCCTCCTGGGATGCAGGAGCTCATATGCTTTAAAACTGCATAATAACTGCTCAGCACTTTCTGAATAAACTGGACTGTTTTCCGAAGGGTGTCAACACAAATACCCTGTATCACTTGGCACTTCGGAAAGTCTTGATCAACGTGTAAAAATATTAATTTCTCAAAACAGCCTGAGTAATTGGACTGATACTACAATAAATCTATAATTATCAAGATTTCACAACCGTATGTATCCCATGAGTTTCTGGCAAATCAGCTCTAAGTTCTTATTGATGAAATCTAAACAGAATTTAATTTTTCCCAGTTTTAGGAAATAAATTCCTGATCTCCATAGGGAACTGGAGTGCTCCCTACTAACTCAAACTTGATGACTGACTGAATTTACCTTTCTCTGACAGAAAAGATGAAAATCATTTCGTCACTGTTGTCAAAGAGGTGTTTGGTTTTTTGGTGACATATTCACACAGTCTTTCTGTCAAGCAGGAATAAATGAAACCAGCTGATATCAACAAGCATTCCATGACTTGCTCGTTTCTGGAGCTGGGCACTTGAGAGCAACATTTTTGCTGTCAGAGGTACCAGACTGACACCGGATGGAACTAAGACCACTGATAATGGGTAAGAACGTACCAAAGCCTTTTTATGCCTCCTAACAGCTCATTTTCCTCTTCCATCACCATGCCTTCAAGCTTTTCTCTGTGGCTTTTATATTTACCAAAACCTTTAATGCCTTTTTTTTAGGCACCTTAAGAAGAACTCGTGAAATGCAAATACTGGCCAAAGTTATTACAAATACTAACGCAAAATACCATTATTTTCTGTTCCCCATATTTGTAGCAATGTTCTTAGCTGATGCTCATTCCATCTGAGAAGTCAGGATAAAGATTTTGCCTTCAACTGTGCTGGAAGGAATTTCACTGAATCACCCTAATTACTTATGCAAGTAACTTGTTATTTTGTGGTGATGCCCAATGGTGATGTAAATACAATCAATCAAAAGCATTCATCTACAACTACATTTCCATCAGGACCAGACAAAAAGCATTTGCTGCAGGACTATGCGAAGTGACTGAGTGCACAGTAAGTAGATAATTATTTTATAGTATTAGATTATTATTTTATGTGGAAGAGTGTTGTGAAAAATGGTCTGTTCAGCTGTAGTGAGAGAATGACACCTCTAATTAATGGAGTTTTTTCCGTGTCATAATGATGACTGATTTAGTACCATCATTAACTGTCAGAAACTGGCGTTGCACAGGTGAGCAGAGATTATTGTAGCCATATACATTATCCAGTAAAAGTTTCTTGGTTTTTAGGTATAGTTTACTTCCCAGAATTGTGTGTATTTTTGGAAAATTTTGAAGTGTCAACGGAATTTATGTTATGCCAATATGCATATAGAGAAGATCGTAACACTTTAATTAACAGGCCATCTTGCATAGTTTAATTCATCTAGGAAATGACAGGTATATCAATTCTAGAATATTTTGATGCTTTTATGAAGATACCTAAGAAAACATTCCCTTTGCAGTGAGAGACTCCGTCTTTGTGTACGATTTCAGCAGCCTTGCATGTATTAGGATGAGGACGTACATATCTTTATAAAGACTCAAACCAAAATGCCCCATTTGATGGGCCCCAGGCCTCGTGGGTGTTCCAGTAATTTCCAGCTTTTGAAGCTCGTGCCTGTGAGATTCCTTCACTCCTGGTATCTGAAGATACTCGCCACAGCCTGATAGCAACACCCAGTCTGGTGGGGTTTTTTTTGTTTCTTTGTGCTCAGAGATTTGATTTTCTGTCTTACTCAAATTTGAAAGCTTTGTGAGATGGATTGATTTAACATGAGACTATTAAAATCATACACACTTTAACTTCCAAATTATTGTAGATGGCTGGCCTTCAAGCAAACCTTTTAGAGTATTCACAATAGCTTCATTTAAGTACAATGAATATAATATTTAATATCTTAGAAATGCTGCATCAGAATTAGGTAAAACGAGGCTTTTGAATATAACCGGATTATCGTTCTTGCTTTTGACTGAGATATTCACTATGACTGGCAGGGAAATCTCAGTTTCCATCTGCAATCAAATAGACGGTAAAATTTCCTTAGGAAAGTTTGAATTCCAGGGAAACTTATGGGCTTTTATTTTTATTGTATAGACTGTCTCTGGGTAACGCTGTTTATTTTCTATTAGCGTCCCTTAAGCTTATGCATATTTGAACATTTCTGGTATAAATACAGACCCTGAAAGAAGTTTAAAATCCTTCAAACATTAAATTGGAAAATGGGACTGCCACATGGAGGAGATTGCAGGCTCATTTTTATCCAGTATCCTGCCCAAAAGAGCACCATAAATTTGCCTCAGGAATTTCACAATAGGTGTGACAGAATCTTTCCTTCAGTATCCAACCCGGTTTTAAACCTTGGAACATTAAACACTGTGTAAAAGGGGAAGCCCCTCAGAAATATCTCACTTTCCTTAAAGAATTTTGTATTTGGTAAGAGCAAATCAATATACTGACTGCATAATTTGCAGATTATTAATAAAAACAGAATTTAGCTACAGACTGAACAACGTTTGAAACAATGAATGACTGAGAATTTTGTCCACTCTTCCCGCTTTCGTTTTGGTCACCAAAATGAAAGAATTCTCCTTCTTGGTACCTAGAAGACAGTCCGTAGTTCTGGAATTCATCAGATGTAGTCTTCAGAACAGATGAGAACCCTCACACCCAACCCTGCTATGGAGTAGACTGCCAGGGCTGCCATTCACTTGGAGCCAGCTCTGCTGTCCTTGGGTATCTCACTACAGATATTTACGTGTAAAATTTCATTTAACGTGTAAATCATGCTCTGTTGCAATGTACAGAGACGCAGTGGCTATAGGTGTTGTTATGGAGGATTTCCTTTCTTGGTTTAGAGTACACGTAGAGAAAAAGTGAATACAAGCTAAGCAATAACTAACAGCACTCTTTTCCTGTACCGAAAGTACTTTCATATTATGACTGTAAAGTCGAGTCTTTCCCATATACTTGTTAAGAAAGAAAAAAAAAAAGTAGAAAATAATGTAAACCACAGGGCTCCAAATGTGGTAAAAACTTCATCAATTGGTACTTAACTTTTAATTATAATTTGTCGGGGACAATGGCCTGAGACCTCCCCGTGTTGGCCGTGTGCCTCTGGCACTCACGTTGATGAATATCTGTGATCCCATAGCTGTGGGCACCGCAGCTGGTGTCACCCGCGCTTTGTGTCCTGCCAGCGCCGCGGCTGAGAAACCTGCCACTCCCGCGGCTCCCTGAAGCATATCCTGAAGACAGACTTGGGCACAATATTTGAAGCGTTGCTGGAGTAAAACATGTTGGGGGGTGGGAAAAACCCCACACAAACCAAAGAGCTCTCACACGGCACCGCGTTGTCCTTCCCGTGCGCAGGAACACTGGGAAGGCGAGCTCTGGTTGCTCTCATCTCCCACGCTCTCTCCTGCTCCTGAATTCAGTGTTGTTCATGCTGGATTCAACCTGGTTTGTGTTCTGAGCTCTGGAGCAGTCTGGGCTGTACAGTTTGTTCTGTAACACTTCATCCTAAATTCCGGCCATTTTAGCTACAGCATTGACAGAAGAGAACAGAGTGATACAATGGTGGAAAGAGAAACCATGAAGGGAATGTGTGCTTTATTCATATCTGTCTTCTATCTCTTGATCCTTGCTGTCCTGGTGTTGCTGGGACGGAATCCCAGGCCAGCCATGGCCTGCAGGCCGTTGGCAGTTTGGAGCCAGCCAGAGCAGTGACCTGAGTTGGCTCCAGGTGGATCCCATCCCATAAATGCCATGCTCAGTATAAAGGGGGAAGTTTGCTGAGTAGAGGGTCTCTTGTTTGGGCTTCTTCTGACCTTGCTCCTTCTCTTCCCTCCCCTGCTCCAGAGGATGCTTTCCTCTGTATCGTGATCACGGTATGTTTATTGGGCTGAGTATAACTTTGTTTATTTTACATTGCTGTCAGTATTAGTTTGGCTGTTTCCTTACGTGTGGTTTCATTTCACTCTGTGGGTCTCCTCTACCCAATCCCCCTTCCCAGCTGAGGACGGGTCATTGGGTGGTAAAGCAACTGCTGTAGTTTAGTTCTGAACATGAGCTAAATGTAGGCACTTGGATGTGACTTTTTAATTAAAGTTGCCCTCAAACACTATAAAAGTGAACAAAATTTGTTCAGTATCTCTTAAGGCCAAATTTACCTTCTAGTGATTAAGTAGTTTGTGGAGGAAGATGTTGATTCTCTTCATTTCATTTGCTTCTAGTAGAGAAAATAAAGGTATTCCTTCTTGTTATTTCTTGACTTTCCATGGTGACTTCATATCACAGTCTAGAGACAGAGAAGACTTTATGCTGAACGGAATCCAACTTGGTGCGCTCCTTTTTTGCCCAAGTAGACACCACTGACACCAGGTTTGGGGTTTGTTTGGTTTTTTTTTAATTCCTAACGTATTTTTTTCCTCTGGGTTGCGTGGAGAACGTTTATCCTATAAGCAAAAATTTGGGAAAGCACAGGTCAATTTTTTTTTTTCCTTTTAGGCTTTAACAATTAATCAGTATTTCTTTTCTAAAGGTCTCGGGAATTACCCTGAATTATACGTCAGCATTTCTCCTGGGCAGCGTGCATTTTGATGCCATGGGATATAGCAAAGGAGTGGAAAGTGTTACGCGTTAAAGCAGCTGTGGTTCAAATGTTTCTCGCTTAGTTAGAACTCGGCTCATTAAGTCACGTGAACAGGAAGCAGGCTAATTTCTCCTAATTGCTATATTTGTAATTGCCATGCAGCTGAGCTAAAGCCATAGTTTGTATTTAATGTTCAAACAGGACTTTTAAAAAAACAGTTATTTGCCACTTGTTACATCACGGCTCTATTAATTTAATAATCAGACAGGTTTTTATTATCAGATACAGAATGAAAAGCAAATATATTGTGTGAACGAGGAATCCATTAAGTATATGCTTTGACCTCTGCTGCTAAGGAAGCAAAATAAAACCTGTATTTACACAAATATTAAGAGCTGGGAAGGGGAAGTCAGGGGCAATTACATGTTTAACTTGCCCTTTAATGTGTGTGCATTTGAGAACAAGTAGTCTCTGATTGATGCTAATATATCTGCTAAGATAATTTGGTCAAGCGTATACTTTTTGTTTACCCTTTACACTTGACACATTCTGATCCTTCTTCTTTATGCATTTTGGTTGACTTGGATTTTAAAAAAAAAAAAAAAAGAGATATTGACTTTACCAAATCTCTTCAGCTTCTCAATCATGGTAGAATAGATTTGAAAAATATGGTTTATAGATTTGAAAAATATGGTTTATATCTTGTGCTGAAACATGGAAACCTCTTTACAGTTCTGAAGAAATGAAGTTATTGGGAGAATGAAATGAAGTTAAGGATGTAAAAAGCGTGAAGGGATTAATGAAGGTGGTTTCTGTGCTGCAGCTTCAGACCTGAAAGCTCTTTGCTTCTGTGTGTGAGTAAATATAATCAAACCTATATATTGTTATCTGTCATGCTGTTGCAGTAAAAATGGGTTTTCTCATGGGATGGAAAAAAACTGCTATGAAAGTTCTCTGTAATTAAGTGTTCCTGCACTTTTAATACACCGAGGCTCCTAAGGAAGATTAAACATAACAAAGTATGAAGAATGAGCGGCAAAATGAGAACTAAATATTAAATTGCCTTTATTTGGTAGTTTCTATTTGGCAGTTTCACTTTTCAGTTTTTTAAACTGAACGTAATATAGCACTGGATGGCTGCATTGTTGAATTGCTGGGGCCTGAGCTGTGGGCCCCAAGTTGGAGTTGACCTGTGAATGAGTCACAACCTAGCAGAATGTTTTGGTTTTCCTGTTGGCTTCATGTTCCAAAGGCAGAACCTGGCCCACCTGTGGCTCTGTGGCTCTGCCCTCACTCAGGTGGTCGTGGTTGGGGTGGTGGGTGAGGTCAGCATTATATCAACCAGGAGCCGATCAGT
>VZZY01010141.1:0-22995 GCA_013400335.1 Eurystomus gularis | reverse complement strand
GGAGCTGGGCCCACAGGAACCTGTGGCAGGAGTGTCTGAAAGAAGACTTGTGAGGGGCTGTTGGTGAGTTCAGCGTTGGCCTGTGTGATCAGGCAACTGATGGCAGCGTAAAATGATGATGGCTGAACCAGCACAACAATTGTGCTGTGTAATTATATCTTTAATATCTCAAAGCTTGGGTTTTTCTCCCCTTGGGTCACGTGGTGAGTGTCTCACAGGCAAAGAACTATTTCACAAGGCTTAGGTAGGATCCAGACTTAATTTTAATTCCTTACACTTGTGGCTATGAGTACTGCCTTGTGCTCTTTGTTAAATTAGTATGTTAGTAGTAGGTGCTTTCAATGAGTTGTTTGCCTCCTTTTTTACTCTAGACTTCCTTTCCTTTCAGGTACGCATTCTGCTACTTTAATTATTGACTTGAAATCTCTAGTGTCTCATTGTTCAGTTTGAGAACAAGCAGAGGGAGTAGTAATTAAAAACACCTTTATATTTATCATAGATACATAACATGCATACAAGATATTCGCCAAATATTTTCTAAGGTGCAACATGCTGATATTTTCTTACAAGTCAGATCCTACATTGCTAAATGCATCTTAAGATCTTACCCAAACAAGGTAGATGACTTAATTATTATAATAAGACTCAATGTATTTTCCACCAGCTAATACTATGTATATAAATGTGTATATACATGTATGTGTATATATATACACATATATGTATGTATATATATGTATATATATAAATAAATAAACATATATACACATTTTGTTGTTTTCTGGCAAGTCCAGAGAACTGTGCTGCTGTCAGGTTTCCTGACAGCTCTATACAGAACTTAAAATTTTGACCAATCAGAGCACTTAATGTGGCCCAAATCATGTGCAAAACGAGCAGGGCCGGGCTTTGTTTCCTTGATGTGATTCTAGGATGATGTCAGTAACTCCATTTGAGTGAACGTCGTGGCTGTTCCAAGGCATGTGGCTGCTGACTGTATCTATGTTGTACTTAGTTTCTCAGCAGAGTGCTTGCATGTTGACAGTATGAGCTATATGAGAATTTGAAACTGCCTGCGGGAAGTCTGGCAAGTTGAACTGCTCCTGGGTTTACATATATTTTAATTAAACAGAACTAATACACCCATGAATGCTGACAGTTGCTGAAGCCTATGATAAAACCTCCGTATACTTTAAAGCTAATACTCCCCAAGTCTCAAAAGCAGTGAAAAATTCATATCTGAGAAGTACCAGAATGTAAAGACAGTTAAAAAACCCCAAACAAACCACAGAAAACCAACCAAACAAAAAAAACCCAGCATGGACTGCTGAGAAGGTGCTCTGCAGCAATCTTTTGGCAGCACTTTTCCATACAGGGAATCCTTATATCCACTGAGAGGCAGTAGAAGAAGTTGTTTATAGGCAATAGTTGCTATCTGAGACTACTTGTGTATTACAGCCCTGCTTCCCCAGTTTAATTTGAACCTAAATCTTCTTTACTTGCAGCATGCTATTTTGAAACTGGTATGTTGAAGTACATCACAATAATTGGAAAACGAATAAACACAAAGGTCAATGATGTGGATACAGTCTATCAAACTGAATTCAGCCATGGGATTGATTTAGTCTGTTTTGATTATTCAAAATTTAGTCTTCATTTTTCCTTCAATTCTTTGCTCTGATTTATTCAAAAGTGTATATGCTCTGCTTTAAAATCCATTTACCGGTGAGGTTTCAAAACCAATCATCTTTCTGACGTAATTTAAATGTAACCTGCAAAGAAGAGAAGTTCAGTTCATATGTTCTAAGCCAAAAGCAGGAATTTTAGGGGGAAAATGTTTTTCATTTTGTAGATCAGTAATAATTCTGTGGGGTTTGTCTTTTTTTTATTATTTATTTTTTGTCAGCTGTAAGTATTATTGTTTTAAATCTTACAGGGTCAACAGGCCCTCTGCTATCTCTGGCATCCAGGATTCTGAGTAGGTTAATAATCTCCAGTATCACTTTTATATCAAGGAATCCAATAAAATGGAAAATGTTTACTCTTAGCTGAGTTTCCAGGATTTTAACTATGCAATCAATAGATAGAGTATGTTTACATGTCGCTAGCACTCAGTGAGTCAGTCAGTGTTTAGTAGCTGCATTCAATGATGATGATGTTAATACCAGCTCTGCAAGTTCCATACAGGTTGTTTTTACACTGCTGGTCTAGCAGGCAAGTTTATCACATCTTGTGTCAATGGTATCTAAGGGAACTTTCAGGATATTTGTGTAGATTTTTTTTTTTTTTGGTATGCCAAACCAGGGGGTAATTTGGAAAAAAAGATTCCTTTCATTAAGCATAGCAAGTAAAGGGGCAAGGTATATTTTTACTCTTCTGGTCTATTGAGTACAAGATTGAAATGGTACTTGGTGACCCTTCAGATTCACGTTAGCTCGTGTGTTTAGGGGGCTTCGCTGCTGCTTGGAAGGCTTGGGCAGGACTTTCCTTTACCAGTCAGGCAAGGAGGAGTCTTTCTGTGTCATGATAACTCATATCAAAATGCAGTCTTCAGAGATTTGGAGTGGAAATATGTAGAAGACCTCCCACATACCTAATGAGAGGTTTCTATGAGCAGAAGTAAAAAGATTTGGTAAATAGTATAACAGCATATAGTAAATAAATGGTGTAATAGCAAAATTTTCTCGGTTTCCCTCCCCGTGGGACCGGAAATCCGTTTTATCATACGGAGAATCCGTATGCCTTGGCAGTTCTGCAGTTCAGACTTGATTGCCCACCCAGAACTCCCCATTGTGATCCTCAGGCAGACTTGGCTGCTTCTGCATGCACTCCACTGTCCTTTAATTGATTAATATTGCTTCATTTATAAAGTTCCGCAGGCAGACGTGACATTTGTATGGTTGCATTTGGATGGTGTTTGAAATATTGCGGAGTACAGAATGGCTGCCACATTTGACAGCACAGTAACGGCACTGCCCATATTTTATATGCAATTGTGCAAAGTGATTTGGGCATTTCTGAGTTGGGAAGCCAAAAAAAAATTCTTCTGCAATCCACAAACAAGTTATTTAGAGGCTCTGGTGGTGAATTAAAGCATGGGGTTTATAGGGTGGCTGTTCATCCCACTTGGGATGGGATAGGAAACCACAGGCATCCAAATAGTGGCAGCTGTATTCTGGAAATTCCTGTGCCATTTCTGCTTCTGAGGAAGCATCATTTTTCAGGAAGGGTGTGTGTATGACTAGTTGTAGAACACAGATGTGATCCCGTTTAGTATGGGGTCGGAAAGTGCCCTGAGAAGCTGATATATGTTTCTAATGGATCACCTCCATTAGATAAAACACTATTTGAATTGCAGACACAGTGATGCTACTTAAGCAAATCATGTTCATGAGCTGAGTTTCTGTTGGGGAGCACCAAGATGATGTTTACAGAACTCAACTAAAACCTGCTTCTGAGCCACTTTTGAGTTGTTGAAGCCACTAGTGTACTTTAAAAAGAAAGCCCCCATGACTGTTACCTTTTTCTCCTAAGTAATGAAGACCCGTGTGTATATAATATGGCGTATACAGCATCCTGCTGGGGATAAGAAGCTTCTGTGTTAGGATTCTGTACAGTTTGAGCAGGTCTTTCATGACACCTGGCTAGATCCTAAGCACATGCTCTTAAATGGTTAATATCTGGTTCTATGTAGCTTTGTAACTGTCCATAAATTAAGGCTTTTGTTACAAGATGTGGACTGCATTAAGAATGTTAGCTAGAAAGATTGGGGTTCTTTTTTAAAAAAAATTGCTAGTAGTCTGATATGAGTAATTTCTTTTTGTCATTTCAAGAGCTTAAAAACAACACTGAGTATCTGAAGCTGATACTGAGACAGGGTTTAACCTCTTCCCCTGTGCTTATTTCTATTGCTTTAACAGATAGCAACTGTAATCTTGGAGCCCAACATGATAAGATTCTTTAATTTTCCCTATCCAGCTGGACCATCTAGCCTGCAAAGTCTGATGTCCAGAAAAAATGTATTTGTTTTCGTAGTGATAAAGTTTGGACAAACTCTTGCCGGTTGTAGAGTTTGGGTGAGCACACTCTGGGGCACACTTTTGTGGAAAATGGGAGTGGGCTCTCCCCTGCTAAGCGATACAGCAGATCTACAAATACCCTCATTTATCAGAGCTCAAATGCAGGTGAAGGAATTTCCAAGAACCTCCCAAACCCAGGCCAATGAGCAGCCTGCCACACCTGGAAGAGACAGGACAGAGAACAGGGTGTTAACACTTTCCTCAACCTGTACCAGGTGCATGGAGTAAATGGGGGAAAGCTTAGTCTGAATCAAGCAAATTGCTCTGCATTTTTACTTTGTATTAAAAAAAAAAAAAGGCAGTTTGCAGCCTCTGAAAAGTGTAGGCTGGGGAATTGTCAGCTGGTAAGAATTGTGCTGCTGCCTAGAAACCATGTTGATGTTAACTTTGGCTCAGCTGAACAGGATTTTAATTGTAAATAATATTTCTAAATAAAATAAGTAACTATATTCTGCTACTCCTGTTTGTGGTTTAATAGGGCCAGTAATTCACACCTGTACCTTACTTTCTATGCGATGGCAGCTTGGGAATGATGAAAAGGATGCAGGAAAAGACAAAAAAAAGAGAATTTTATCTAGTTACTCCAGTTACCCCAATAGATGAGCAAGATGACTGTTCAGTGTCAAGCAGTGCCAGGCAATCTGTTCTGGGGCGTGGAATAGCTTTGTTGTTTTTTACTGATGGGAACATTTGTCATTTGCAATTGCCAGGCTGTACGTAGTTGGCATTAGATAAATTCTCAGTACACTTCTGGAATATTTACTGCCTCCTGAATGACTTGTGGCCAGAAGCAAATCTGAGGAACTCCTGTCTTCTCTAAGAAGTTAACCAGAAGGAGAGTTCTGTTCCCTCCTCAGTCTGTGGGAACACAAATCCCCATGTCTTGTAGCTCAACGGGGTGCACTGATTCCCATTGAGCTGCTCCTGGTCTGCAGCAATACTTCTGTATTTTCCCTGTCGTACTGATGCCATGACGCTGTGCAGTGCGGTTCATGGGAAGAGAAGCAGAGCAAATGGAAAGGAGCACAGTCCTGGAGCTCCCTGGGACAGGGCACTCAGCTGGGAGGTGGAAAGACCTAGATATTTAGCTGTACCAAATTCTAGTTGGCTGATTTTTATATTACACTGACATTTCATCCCAGGAGTAAGTCTGGAATTTGTACCTGTGCTACACTGTCATCTGCATTATTACAATTTCACACATGTGGATGCAGTTCGGAAAGGATTCAGTTGTACGTTCAAGAGGACTTTGTGTAACAGCAGACTAGGGAGGTTCCTCAGCAAGGTTCACGGGAGCTCCATGGCCACGTGACTGTGTTCGTTGCATCCTTTGCAAAAACAGTGCGTGCAGATCTCAGTGCTTAAAACCTGAAAGCAGTAACTTGAAAGATGGGTTTACAGACTTTTTTTTCCATTGTGGATGTTTCTGAATGGAGGTAGTGTTCACTTCTGTGTGCCTGTCTGTTTTCTGCCAATCCTTACCTTAGGAAATGGGAACCTCGGATTTCTGAGAAGAAATGCAAGAAAGGACTCGTAAATTAAATCAATGCAGTTCATCTTGGTGGTTTTTCTGTCGTGGCAGATTTTAGGGACTGACAAAAAGAAACGGAAAACTTATTCCTGATAGTTGTGTGATACATGATCTTGTTCTGCATTCTTTAAATAGTCCAACTGTGATGTCTGTGACTTCTCCCTGCAGCGTGCCAGGGCAAGCAGCATGTGCAAAGTCGTGGTAGGAAGTTGTCTTCATGTCATTTTCTTTCCATCTTCCTTCAAGATCAGCTGTGTTGCCTCATTCTACAGCTCGCTCTCTGAGCTAGTTCTGCATGCCCACATCACTTCTAATTTTCTCATGGTTTTTTAATTATAACTTCATTGGCTGGCAGCAGAGTTCCTGCCCTTTTGGAATTGCCATTGTGTTGCTGCTCCAGGCATGTCATGATTCCAGAGAGAGAGCCCTGTGCTTGCTTCCCTCTGGGAGCAGCAATTCTTGGCTGTTCTGAAGCAAAGTCAGTCTCACCTTTTAACCTGTACGGTAGCATCGTGTGATTTTTCACAACCAGTATTATTTGCTTCCACGTTACTTGTTTTCACAGCTCCTTTTCTTCCCCTCTGAGACATATTTGCCTTTCCTGGGAAACAGCCAACCTATATTTCTGCCTACTGTGTAGGTAGGAGGAGAAATTTAAAACCTTCCAATATTTAAATTAACATTTTAAATTAAATTTAAAACCTTCCATCATTACCCTTCCATGTATCTCGGGCAAAAATGCCCTGAATCAACTTAAATACTGTAATTTAAAGAAAACACTACAAATCAGATCACAGTTCTCAATGAATGCTAATTAGGTGTCTCAGGGCCCTGAATCTGAAAGATAAAGCATTACATGGGGGAGCATCTGCAAAGCTTCATTCCAGATCCTTAGTGGGCTGTATCTGAAACATTCCTGTTACTCTTATTTCAAAGAAATCTGTGTAAGCCAGCTTTTCCGACTGGTAGTACCCTGGAGTAACCTCCTGAGATAGGCTGGTTGCTGGTGATTGCACCAGGCTCCCAGCAGCTCTGTGGCTGTGGGGCTGAACAATGCCAGGAGAGAAGGCTGGTTAATAAGTTACAGTGCCCTCAGGTGAGTTTATTGTGAGTGACCTGGATCATGGTGCGCGCTTCACAATGCAGCGGCTCGCAGCGTCTTGTTTTGGGTGCCCACTTGGAAGTACGTTGGAATATACGCAACGAGAAGCCAATGGGAAACCAGCAGCTCGGGTGCATTACTGATGAAAAATAAATAGCCAACTTTCAGAGGTCACAGGCTGTTTTATTGCCTTTATTCAGTATTTTGGAATTTGGGCAGCACAATTGGCTGACAGAGGAGCTAATTAGAGGTCACCCAGGGCATGAGACTGGCAACTGTCAGCCTGCTATGGGAACAAGCTTGGGTCTGTATTCTTTGGGCTTGCCCAGGAATAAAGGGAGCAAACATGATGATGGAGAGACTGGTATTACTGTTTGCAGGCTTCCTGCCCTTTCCCCCTTTCTTTGGTCAATGGATTCCTACCAGGGAAAGGTCTTTCCTACTATTTTCCATTTCCTGTGCAATGTCTTTATTTTTTCAGCCCCACCATGTGTTGCCAGTGAATTTTGACAGGATGCTGCTGCGTAATGTTTATTCAAATAGTTTTGTCTTTGGAACACCGTATAAAGGCTGGCTGCTGCTCGCGTGTTCTCACAGGGCTAGGGAGGCAAGTGGTGTTCGTTTCACTGTAAGAAATGAGAAGTGACTTATCCAAGATTGCTGAGCTTGTTGGCATTGCTGCTGGAGAGAGAGCTCTGTACAAAACTGTCTCTGAAAATGGTACCTATAGGAAAGGAATTTACCTTTAATTCCTTTAGAAAGTAATGGTGTTCTGCTCAGAGTCACTTAGAATAACCTTTTCAAGCTCCTTTTCTCCCACTAATCAACTCCATCCTGGGATGGCTGGCACAGCTAATCCTCTGCTGAAACGGAGGCTTCTGCCTACAGTGATGCTTTGGGTATTGGAATTCCTCCAGTCGACCTTTCTATCCATCTTCCCTTGCTCCGTGTGCTCACTTCCTACCTGTTGAGATGAGACGTGTGCTGCAGAGGTGGCTGCTGGACAGGAGTGCTGCACTGCATCAGGAGACATCACTGCTTGACCTGGGTTCTTGGAGATGGGGTACCAAGCTGAGAAGAACTTCCTTCTTCTTAAATTTATAGTTTACAAATAAGGTTATAACTTACACAGAATTGCTGATTTGTCCACATCGGCTGATCTTTGAAAACCATATTCCTGGTTTGAGGCAATGCAAGGTAAACCAGGTTAGCTTGAACTACTGCATAAATTGTAGCGTATGCTGTATCAATTACTGTGTTTTACCTGCCCTTTCCATCAGCCAGCTGCTGCAGCTTCACTAATTCAGTCTATCCTGTCACCTAGCAGCTGTGCTTTGTTAGCCGGTGGTGTGTGGAGGAGAGACGGAAGAGCGTAATGGAGAAGTGGTGACCGAAAAGTTCTTACTCAGCAGGACTGGAAGGCCCAGGTCCTGCCTCTGCCTGTGCAAGGGGGTCCTCTCATTCCGCAAGGCAGAGTGGTTCAGGAGAGCTCAGCTCTCGAGCTGTGTGGGCTCTGAGCTCGGTTCCTGTAAGAGGCTCAGTGCTGGAGCCAGCAAGTCTAGGGAGGAGCGGCAGATACTCCCATTCTGGTATGTGGAGACAGATGGAACTGATTGCTCAAGCACCTGTGGCCTGCAATAATCTTTAAACATCACACAAGGTGTTTTCTTTCTGAGTAGTGAATTAGTGTCCCAGTTGAAAGTAGGCCTGATGGGGTTCTCCCTTCTGGGGCATGATATTCTCCCGTTGAACTAATCCTGCAGATGACTGTACGCTTTCATACTGCTGCCAGAACTGTTTGGTGTTATTCCTCCTTAGGCTTAAATAGCTTGTAAACTTCATACCAGATCTAGCTGTGTTTCAGCGGTGGGTAAATAACCTTTTTTGAGTACAGGAACTGTTCCTCACATGAAGTAGACTTTTTTTTTAATGTTTTCTGTCTTCCTTCTTGATAGTTATCCTAATGTTTCTAAGCAGAAGTGGTGGCTGTAGGAATTCCAGGTATCTGGATAAAAGATAGTATGTAAATAGATTTTATAGAACATCTCTGCAGGAATGTGTGTGTATATATATGCACTTGTAAACCATAAGAGTAATCTAGGAGCTAATCTGATTTCCCTTGTATTAGCTTAATTTAGTGGCCCCACCCCACGCTGAGGTGTAGTAAGCAAAAAGGATTGTTGCAGCTGTGTGCATCCAGCTTTGGAAGTACATTTCTTCAGCTGCACGTGTGCGTGCAGACTTCTTCTGTGTTGTACAGTTGGAAAACTCTTTCAGTGCTGGCAACCAGAAAGCTCTCTGGTAGTTTGGATCAGACCAAGTTAGATGCAAGCATCAATATAAAATGTTTTTTGGAAGAGCGTGACATAAAAGCGTAGTTCTCCCACCTCCTTTTGGTCCCGCCTGGCTTACTGGCTTGTTTTTATCCTAGCTTTCAGGGAATTTGGCAGGTCCAGGTCTTCACACCTCTAAGCCAAGTGTTTGAACAGATTTGGAACAATGTTGTCAAACAGTCATTTTAAGATGGCTTTGTGTATTTTCACAGGCTCAGTTCCAGTAATTTCTCTGCTCAATCTCCGATAGAGAAAAATTAAATATCAGGTAGTAAAAGGTTTGCTGATCTCCACTGAGTTCTGTTCTGGGAGGCAGAGGAGTCTAAGCAGCAGCAATGTTTGGTATTTAAGCAGTGCTGTGGAACAGCTCCTGAATATCGCAGGAATACTGTGAGGCTACGTCCCTAGCAACGCATCAGCTGTTCCCAGTGTTTGCCTTGGTCATCCTCGCTTCTCATTTCTGAGATGTAGGCTGAGCTTCAGAACTCTAAGGCCCTCAGGAAAAAGTGTCGGCTGACAGTCTGTAGATGTGGTAGTTGCTGAAAATAAATAAGGCAGTTGAGACGCTGGGTTTTAAAATCAGGATGCAGGATTTGTGGAGAAGTGGGCAAAAAATGGGGTCATGTTTTGCTGGTTTTTTTCCTCTTCTTGTAAGAGACATTAACTTGCAGAGTTTGTTTTTCTCTAACCACTGATGACAAAGATAATTTAGGATTATTACCTCTCCCGAAACAAGTATATTTCTTAATCTTTCTCTGTCACTGTGGACTGAATTTAGAGGTTGCTGTACAGAACATCACTGAAGTTTGCTTACTTTTGTGTAGTAATTGAAGCAGCACATAGATTAATGATTCTGCAGTGGGGCACAAACTCTGGCTTTGTGTACGGAATGCCAGCTTTAAACAACCTATTATTGTTGTAATGTAAGGAAAAGACCTAGAACATATTAAAGAATTTCTGTCTGTCAGGTGTAAGAAACCTTTGAGCTCCAGACTGAGTGCCAAATACCATTATCCTAAAGTCTGCAAAACACCAGAGAAAACATTTAAAGTCAAAAATTCCAAAGCAATGAGACAATCAAGTACTTTATGCACTATAGCCTATTTTTTACCCAACTGATTATGAGATCCTATTTTATTTCACTGATACGTATGTATAAACTATTTTTCTTGGAAAGTGCCATTTCTAATTCCAAAAACACTTTTCTAGTGTGCATTTCTTTATGAAGTACTGTTTTATACAGAGCCAAACCTAGACATTTCCAATTAAGATTAACCTGTACTAGAAGATTCTTGCAACCCTCTTTAGCTGCAGAGAGCTGTAGCTGTTTAATCTGTAGTATTAGACATTAAGTAGATATTGATAGGTATCAGAGACTCATAGAATGTCTGGAGTTGGAAGGGACCCATGAGGATCATTAAGTTCAACTCCCTGCTCTCCACAGGACTACCTACAACTAAACAATATGACTAAGCATCATCCATATACTCCTTGAACTCTTGATGAAGAACCTTTTCCTAACATCCAGTCTGAGCTTCCTCTGATGCAGCTTCATTCTGTTATGTATTATGTAGGGGCTGTAGCTCTGTTTAATGGGATTATTCATGAATTGTTGCATCACTGCCTATTTGTAGAAAGAGCTGTTTAAAAACACTGCAATTTAGGGCCTGAGTCCATCTGCACTGGAGAATTTAAAAAGCACACAGACCAGTTTTGGGGTGTGAAAATGTCATAACTAATGATTCAGCATCTAGAAACTTGTATGGGTTTTTCATTAGGTGCCAACTGTCTCTGTGAATTCCCTCTAAATGCCTTTTTCACAGGCAGGAGATCCCAGATCCTTAGTCTGCCGTTACAGTGAGATTCAGTGTTTTATGTCTCTTCCTCCCAGCCTCCTGCTGTGCTCAGGTTGTGCATAGCCTTACTTTTGTCTGTCGCTGTTCCTCTGGAATACAAAACCAGCCTCTAAGGCAAAAGATTCTATTTTACACAGGAAGAAAAGCAAAAATACCTCCACAGCAGCCACAGCCTTTGCTGCTACCAGGGATATTTTTCCTTGATCCCTTCTCCTACGGAGAACTCATGATGCCATCTACTGGCAGAGGACAGACTGCTCCTGGGACCTGGGACTGTCTTGATATTCCCCTGGGGAGTTACAAATCCTTTTTCCCCTAATGTTTAATTCATTGATGTTGGTCATAATTAGCACACCAAGATAATTATTTCAGTGTGAGGTCTGCGAGTGACAAAGAGTTGGAGTAAACCATGTACCCTGAAACTTTTCCCTCTGAGTAGCCATTGGCCTGGTCTTATACATTCAATGATCCTGTTATTAATGTTTTAATGTTTACAGAATGTATTGGGTTGGAAGGCACCTCCAAATGTCATCTAGTCCCACCCCCACTATAACTGCCATTGAGTTATAATGTTCCTCATTCTAACGTAATTGATCAGTGAAACAGTGTTAATTAATAAATTTATACCTTCTCTCTAAAGCCAGGAAGTCATTTTTGTTATCACCTAAATAGGAAACTGACTTTCCAGAATCTAACTGCCATCAGAGGTCTCACCAGTGGAGCCAACAGGAGAAGAGAACAGATCTCTCAGACCCTGCCGGTCTTTCTTTAATGCCTGGTTTGTGAATGAATGTCATAACACACTCCCCAGGAAGGGGTGGCTGTTGTTGCTTCACAAGGATGGGGGACACCAGAACAAGATACTGATTCAGTGGCACTTGCCACATTCTTCTTTGCTGTTGAAATGACCTGTGTAGTTGTGCTTGCCCAGTGGCATTGCCTCGAAAGCCACAGAGAAAACATGGCTGTCTCTGACACTTGTAATGGTCTGATGCCATAGCCGGCAGGTTTATCCCGACTGACTTCCCTCTAGCTCACAGAGACTGTCAGATTTTAAATCTCTTAAACCACTGGCCCTTTGCAAAATGGTGCTGTCTTTGACTCATTTCTCCATCATAAACTTGGATCCCATTTTGTTTCCCCAGATATTAGCTCTTATCTCAGTACAACTCCTGGAAACACAAAAAAAAGTTAAACCAAACAAACAAACCAACAAAACCCCAAACCGTGAATGCACCAGAATACTGGGTCACCTGGGGATATCTGAAATTCACTTCGTAGTGCTGTACTCATAGAGGACCAGCTGGAGCTGGGAAACATTGAAAGGAAAATGTATAGGAATGATATTAAAAGGATTCACTAGATTAGGATTTGTAAACAGCTGCTTCTGCTTACCTGAAATCTATTTTGCTTTATTTGACTTCTCTGCTGTCTGCCTTTGGAACACAAAGTAAATGGTAGTGTTCTTCCTCTTCCCAGGATCCTGCTGATCCTGAGGAGACAGATGGAGGAAGTTTCCTGTTTTGACCTTGCTTAATGGTACAAATTGTGTAGGTCACAGGACGCTGGCGGTTGAAAGCTCAGTCCTGTTGAAAGCTGTGGAAATGCTTTTTCATGAGTAACCACGGAGGGGCTCTGCAGGGTGTGTGATGTCACTCCGGTCGCTCCGAAGCAGAATATTTCTGATGTTGATCATCTTTGCCAGCTGCAGGACGAAAGAAGGTGCATTTTGGTTGGAAACGGCGCGCTATAAATTTCTTCTCTGCGCAAACAAATATGTCTCGTGCTAAGGCTGTTAAGAAGTGCTGTATTTGTTGTTGGATGTCAAATGCTGTGGGCTAGAGGAAGCATTTTCTTCCCATACGATAAAAATAATCTCATTTGTATGATAAGGTTGTCTTACAGGATGCTGAATGAGAATAGCACAGGTGACTAGCGAGAGGAGATTCTGACTTCCTGGGGTTTTGGCAATTAAAGGCTGAGTTGTAGTCAACTCTGCTTAAGCTCAAGGCAGGAGGAGGAAGGAAACATGGTAAGAATTTGCAAAGAACCCACTTTCATTTAGGCCTATGCTGGTGTCAGCGTGGCCAGATCTTCAGAGATCTCAGATCTCAGCCTGTGTGGGGCTTGCAGGCGTTGTTTGAATGGAGAGCTTTCCGTCTTCCCTGTCTCCAGAGAGACGCAACCGGTTAGGGCTGCTGCAGGTGACAAGGCGTATCTGACATTCCTCTAGTGAACAGACCAGTGTTTGGCCAAACATATGCTGGAGAGAAAGTATTTGTCAAACCTCCTGTAAAAGAAGAGAGGATTAATGCAGAAACTGAAAGCTAGTCCTCCCTGCCCCACATGGTTGAAACTGGATCAGGCTTCCTGGTGCTTTTTTCCATGCTCTCAGTTTTGTAACAGGATGGGAAATGGGAAGAGAGGACTCCTTGGACATAGCTGAGGGACAAAGCTGTCTCCTGCTGTGTTGTACCTAGGTCTGGGAGAAAGGTGGATGGTCTTTGAAGCTGGAGGAGGGTGATTGAGACATGCATCAGAGCTAAAGCAGGAAGCTAAAGCATGTATAGTTAATTTGGGGGGCTGAAGGAGTGGGGTGAGCTGAACACGAATGAATTAGAACTTAGGGGACGGGAGGGATGGGGCTAACAGGAAGTTGGATGCCCTGAATCCTAAGACAGACTTTTCTGTAACTTAGGTTACTTCCTGTAACCTAATTTTAAAATAAGAGCTCTTCTACTAAAATCCAAATCACCTTATTTCTTTGTGGTTTAGAGAGTCAGTTCTTCTGCAGCCATGTTAAGTGTGAGTACTGGGGACTTGGAAACATAAAGTAGATCAAAAGAGTGGTAAAAACCCTCTCCATGAACTTTGTGTGGTTTAGGTTTTCAATAGGCTAGACTGACAATACCATGTACCTCTGTGAACCAACACCACAACTGAAATTCTTGCATAGCTAATAGTCTTATTTTCTGGTGATTATGTTATAGTTACTCTTGTTTTCTGATTATTTTCTCACTGTATAAGCTGGAGGCAGAGCTGTTTTAGATGAGTGCTTTTCACTCAGGTTTGTTCAGTTTTTCTCATTCAAGCAAAGTTAGATTTTTAGAGACACTTGAATTTACTGAAGGATGTGTGACCTTAACGTGAAGTCTAATAGGATTACTTTTCTATGTGTGTAGACAGGGCCTTTCCAACAGTTACCACTGGTAACATCTGTTACAGTAGCAATGACGTCAATGGGGCTGAGAACTGCAAACTCTGTGAGCAGAGTCTCCATCTTCTGAGAAGGACAAACTCTTCTGAGAAACATCCAAAATGTCTTAATGTGAATGAATGAATTACAGTGAAATCATATTCCGTATTTTCCTGTATTGTATCTTATGTCTCAGGCTAATGCTAGCAGAGCTGGGCTACATGCTTAAGCTTTTGGCTGGCCTTTGTTCCTGTTTTGTCTGTGTCTTTCAGAATCATAGAATCATTTAGGTTGGAAAAGACCTTTAAGATCATCAAGGCCAACCATAAACCTAATACTGCCAAGTCCACCACTAAACCATGTTCCTCAGTACCCTCCAGGGATGGTGACTCCACCACTTCCTGAGCAGGCTGTTCCAGTGCTCAACAACCCCTTTGGTGAAGAATTTTTTCCCAATGTCTAATCCAAACCTTCTGTGGCACAACTTGAGGCTGTTTCCTCTTGTCCTATCACTTGTTACCTGGTGGGAGAGACTGACACAGAACTGAATCTGTAACTGACATCAGCAGAACATGTTTAATATGTGGACTCTTTACCTACAGTTAGAGATCGCTGTGCTCAGTAAAAGCATCCTTAGTATCATCCATTTTGTTAAAACAATGTGGAAAATCATTATCATGTAAATACAACATTTTAAATGGTTCCTTTTTGGTAGGCCAGCAAATAGGTGTATTGTCTTCATTGGAAATACTGTAATTGTTGGAGTATAGTGCCTGAAGAGCTGGCGTGGTGAACCACACAGCCAGCTGTGCTCTATTGAGGGTTGTTGTCATGTTGTAGAAGGGCTTAGAAAGCAGAGAATGAACTCTGAAATAGCACAGAGGCCTCTAAATGAGGTCAGTCCAAAAAGTGCTGCCTGAAATGCTGTGTGGTGCCTAAGGTTTCCAGCAGAAAATGCCCAGAGTGCCTAAAGATATGTTAACGTGCATGCCTCATAATCAGTGACTTTGCTTTAATCTAGCTTTCTATGTGTTCCATCTTCTTCCTTTGCACTATAAATCCAGGAACTAATCATAGAATTGTTTAGGTTGGAAGAGACCTCCAGGATCGTCTAGTCCAACTTGAACTAAGCCCAAACTAAGCGTCCTTGCATTTCAACTCCCTGAAGAGCCTGGTATGTTTGGCATGTTCTGACCATAGCTAACTCCATCTGACAGTGCTGAGTTAGACTTAGTCCGGCACTGACTCTGAAAATGTTACTGCAGCCTGAGAAGATTTAAACATAAATTTTGAGTGTCTTCACCACCAAAATTGTGAGAATGTGGTGGTGGATATCCCCTCATTGCTGCTGAGGCTGAAAATCTGAGACAGTCAGGTAGTAAATCAGAGGGAGCTCTGGAAGGAAAGAGGGAGCCCAGCACTCAGCTGGGACGTAGAGAGACCCTGAACACAAAGCTTACGTTGTTTCTTGGATCTGATGCCTTCTGGTGATCATGTACTGCATAGTAACTGCAAGTGCCTGCGTGACTCTGTGAAGCTGTCACCATTGTGATTTATGAAAAATAATCTGCAACAGCTTTCTTAGTTTCTTCTTCTTTTCGACCTGAATGCATTTCTTAATCGTATTCAGTCTCTGTTTGCCATTACACTTCTCAGGTGGTTTAAAGCAGTTGTGTCCCACCTGAGCGGGACTTCAGTAGAAGCACAGCTGCGGAAGAGTAAGATTTCCTCTCCTCTGGTCCTTTTTCATGGGTATTTAATTACACTGCATACAAACACTTGGAATTTTAATTCTCTATTACAGTATCTCAAGCCAAATTCTATAGAACAGAGATTTGAAACTGGCACTAACAGCTTTTTTTTTTTTAAGAAGTGGTGAAATGAAGTGGTAGAATCAGCATATGGCTTGTCAAGAGAACTTTTTGTTGCCAAAATTGTTACTCCTCCAAATGACAAATGTTCTTCTTATATAAGATGTGAGAAGTTCCAAAATACACCAGATTTTTCTTGTTAGACAGATTTCTACCACGGCTCCTTACATGGCCTTAGATCCTTCTCTTGCTGTGTTCATCCTGAATCTTTTATGAAGGTTCTCAGCTGTAAGTCTTGACCACAACAGTTAAACTGCCTTAGATCTAAGCAAAATACAACACTCGTTCCTACTTGAGCAAAATAGTTTGCTCTAAAAGATAAGATTTTTTGCTGTTTTATTTGAACTGTGCAAAAGTCGCTTTTGACTCGATCATGCTACTTGTCAGATAAATGAATTCACATTTATAATGAAAACGTTACCTCTGTGTGAATGCCATTAACTTGAACGTTGAATTGAAAGATCTTTGAATTGAGGAATATAATAGAATGAGAGGTGAGTTAGTGCTGTAGTGAGGTAGTGTCTGGGTGGACAGATCAGTGCTAGAAAACAGGAGAGCTAGATCTTTCAAAGTTCTTTGTCTTGATCTACGTCTGCCCCCAACAGAGGTAGTTACAAAGCTCTCATTAAAAAAATTTCCCATTAAAAAATTCCCATAAAATTAAGACTATAAATTAATCTAATCTTTGTGCCTTATTACTATTAAAATGTTGAAAACATACTTAGGCACTTAAGCACCTGAAGTAAAAGGTATTTCAGTGGACGATATGTTGCACTATTGAGCCTAAATGAAGGAACATAAAATGTGGAAAAAACCTCCATATTGTTTGAAGTTATATTTGTAGCCCTGTTTTTTCACAGCCGCTTCATTTCAGTGTGATGATTAAAGCAAAATACACTGTGCAACAGAATATAGGGTGTTTTAACCTGTGGCCACTGTCAGAACTCTATGACCTGCTCTGTTGCATACAAACATGACCTAGTTGTCCCGTATGGGAACTGTCTGTTTTATGTTACAGGAAGAGGCTGATTTTCTTAGGAAATGCTTCAGTAGAATCCTATATTCGTCCAGTTGGAAGAAGGGCATTTCTTTACAAAACCGGAACTCCCTTTCCCTGCACCAGGAACTTGCCATAAGTCACAAATGTGAAGATGGGTGCAAACTCCACATATACGCGATCTTGTAATAATTTTTTTTATCAGCTGTGGCAAGCAGCTGTTGTTAATTCTTCAGCTCCTCCCAGAACGTTTATTGTTTGTTCCCCTTTGGAAACTGGGCAGAAATTAAATAATGACTGTCCTTACTGAGTGTTTATCTTGGGCCAGGCAGCTACTTTAATGAGAGTATTGTTCTTTTCTCTACTGTAAAAGGAGTTTTCGTTCTCAGTCTCTCAGTATTACTGCAGCATTTAGAGAACTTAAAACTGCTTCTTCAGAACCATCAGCTTCTTTTCAGTTGTTTTCCCCAGAGCTGGTCTGAGTTCTCTCTGTACCGAAGTGATCCAATTTCAGAGATGCTTTCCTCCACAAAGAGCAATCACTGACTATTAACAACTTTACCTTTTCACTGAGAATCCAGTTAATGAAAAATAAGTTACATCCAGTAAATTTGAAGTATGTGTCTGTGTTGTGATGAATGAAATAGTCACCTGTCGAGCTGCATCATTACAGCTTATTACCCTACAGTTCTGGAAGGCAGAAGTCCTTTTTTTGAGGATAAAGTTACAGTGTTTGGCAAGATAGTTGTACGAGCAGCAGGTTGTATTTGTGGGATTGGAAGAGCACTCGGTGCACAGAGCTGGTAACTATTTTCCAACTCTCACTTGTTCTGAAAATGAATGTGTTCACTGAAACACGATGTGACTTACCTATTTTTAACTTGAAAAAATACTTCAGTACGTAAGGAATAGAAAAAGTGAGGGCATAAAGCACTTAATATAACCACAGGGTTGATATCGCCAGTACCAGTTTGTGCCTCTTCACTCTGTCTCATCGTGGTTTTGCTGACCGAGAGTGACCACAGGCACTCATGAAAAAAATATATTAATTCTTGCTGCATTTGATGATGATTTGAGTCAGGTGAATGGCTGCCTACAGACTCTAGGAAAAAAATAGCACATTCATGTGTGTACTGCTACTAAAGCTATAGTGATTTAAGCCCAGTACCACTATCTAGGTTGGCTTTCAATTTCTGACCAAGATATAAAAAGGCTCTAAATCACATCAACAATTAAGATGATTAATGGTCTACAGTGTACAATACTATGCAAACCATGAGACCTGTTTCAGGCTTCCTGCTTTTGATTCTTACATGCAATGGTATTTACCTTTATAACCTTTCTTCCAGTCATGCTGATTTTGTGTGATCACTAGAAGAGCTGCCATACTTGTGAAGGTTTCTTTTCAAACTGGGTGTGCAGTGACTTTACTGTGACTTTAAGATGGCATATAAAAGGGAAGGGCTAAGCTGTAATGACATGCTTTTCTTTATTACCCCTTGAACTCTGCTTCCCACTCAATTGTTGCTTTAAAATATTGAGGTCAGTACAATGCAGTAGAAGACGTGTGGTACTGATGGTATCAGATGTGAAGGGACCGGTCAATCTACATATCATGTGTGCATATAAATGCATATATAGTGATTACAGGGCTTCTTTCTAATGTTTACTACTCTATTTTAGCTCAGTCATCATGTATTTCCTGCTCTTTTTGATAAATATTAGGCTGTCCCCAACAGTCTATTGCAATGCAAGTATTACCAATATATGTTAGTTTTGTTACCATCAAGATATATGTGTTTGGTGCACACTAAAGATGGCCATACGTTTAAGAAGGGCGTAATTCTCCAGCATACAGGCGTGACTGACTCAGGGATAAGGAAAAAATTAGAACTGTAGGTAGCTACCAAGGGAAATTTTAACACCTGCTCACACTTCCTTAAAGCAGGCAGATATAAAAAAGTGGAATATAAGTTATTTCTGGAATTCCGAAGTAAGGGGAGGAAACTATACAGTGGAACCTCCTGGCAATGTTATAGTATGAGTAATTTACAGCTAGATTTAAGAAAATAAAAAATATACTTGAACGCCAGCAGGTCTGCAAAGAGCAGAGGCAATAAAAAGAAGTCTGTGTCTCTGCATTCAGATAAATCAGGCAATATCTTTCAATCACATTTGTCGGTATTCTTTGACAGGAAAAACCAATATGTGCATGATAGATCAAATATAGTTTTATATTCACTCTTTCTTAAGGTGGCTTTTATTTGTTGGTCTTTTTTTTTTTTTCAATAGCTTGAAGTAACTTTTATGACGTAAGAAGGAACTAGAGCTAGTCTCTATAAAACTACTGTGTACATAAGCAGTTGAGTTTTTTGAAAGGGTACATTTAAATGAAGTAGGTAAATAGAGGTGAAAAGGCGAGTCTTGTCTAAAATGAACCCTGTGAAGGAAGTCCAGCAAGGACCCACGTTACATAAGATGCTAGGAGAAAGGTTGGACTTGATGACCCTGGAGGTCCTTTCCGACCATAACGATTCTGTGATTCTGTGATAACATCTCACTGCCAAACTGGTAGGAAGAGACAAGAAGAAGTGCAGTCCAGCCCTCAGTGAGAGGATTAGTTAGTCTTTCTAACCGTGGGGTTAGATACCCCACAAATCTAACAAATCGGGGCTTTTGTTTCACAAGTCCAATCCTGGCAGAAAGTGCTGAATACTGGTGTATTTTTCCCTTCCTGTATAATATAATTTTTCTGGTAATCCCAAAGGAATTCAGAACTTTTTCTGCACTGAATGGTGTCTGAAACTGAGCAGAAATCACTGCTAACAAATTACAGTACTAGCTGTAGACACAGAATCCCACCCTACGTTAGGGAAGGTGCTAGTTACGGGTTAGGGCTATGTTAATGCACTTTTGATTATGCATGCAACGTAGGAAGAGGTGGAAATGGAGGAAAGAGTCAGAAGAAGGAAAGAAAGCAGATAAGACTGAGAGAACAGACGATGTGCTCAGCAGGGTACAGGCACAGCTGTTGGACATTCAAAAGAACTGGCACTGGTCTTTCCTCACACTTCTTTTTGAAGATGGTGAAATGGACTCTTGAAAACACACACCTGGAAAAAGCTCCACCACCCTCCTCAAAAATCAAAACCCTTTAAAAATAGTTTGACTTGCTGACTAAACATGCTTTGTGGAGAACATTCTTCTTCTCTGAGTTCTCAAGCTAGTCAGACTGACTGTGGGACTGTCTTGCAAACACTACAGTGCTATATTCTGGCTTGCTGAAGAAAAGACTTGATGAAAGGGAATACAAATAAAAAATCCCCTTGCTTTACATCCCAAATATTATGTTACCCTGTTATGGTGTCCATATTCCTCACCACCTTTATGGAGAGGCTGGGAAGTTACATAAATAGAAATTGTCAAGGGGGGGTACTTGGGGTGCTTTGAATTGAGGGGGGATTTTATCAGTGCTTACCAGTATCTGAAGGGTGGGGGGCAAGAGGATGGGGCCAGACTCTTGTCAGTGGTGCCCAGCGACAGGACAAGGGGCAGTGAGCACAAACTGGAACCCAGGAGGTTCCATCTGAGCATGAGGCAAAACTTCTTTGCTGTGAGGGTGCTAGAGCCTGGCCCAGGCTGCCCAGAGAGGTTGTGGAGTCTCCTTCTCTGGAGAGATTCCAAACCCTCTTGGACGTCATCCTGGGCCCCCTGCTCTGGGTGAGCTGCTGGAGCAGGGGGGTTGGATGAGATGATCTCCAGAGGTCCCTGCCAACCTTTACTACGCCGTGATTCTGTAATTACTGCTGTTCTTGCAATGTGTTATTCCTTTATGTGCAAGCAACTGTTCATCGGTCTGAAATCTTCCCTCAGAACAACGCTGACTGGAGACTAGTAGCATGTGCATAATAGATGTTCTCGAGGCCTTTGAATGCAGCAGGTTGTGGAATGATTTAGGTCCAATGAACTTTACTGTTTTGTGAGATTTAGGCCCCACACCTCCACAGGTGAGGAAGTTCTGCTCCACTTTTGGAGCACAGCAAAGAATAGAAACATGTTCTGGAGCCAGGTTTTGTTTTCAGCACCATGGCCAGGGCACAAGGCCCAGTGTATTGGAGAGAAACCGCAAGAATGTATCAATCATCCCTAATCAAGGAGAAAGATCTTACACAGAGCTGTTGCTGGCAGCGGATGACCAGTAGCATCTAGTCAGTTAGATTTGTGAGGCATGAAACTGCTTGATTTCCTCCTCCTCCTCCTGAGAGTCAGCCATCAGCTGTATGTTTGTTTCTCCTGTAAGTCAGAGCTGCCAACGAGTAGGATAAATTGCAGCATTATTTACAATCTCTTAATCAGAAGTGAAAGATGTTATGGATTTTTCCAGATTTTAAATCAGGGCTAAAGGGAGCTGCTCTCACGTCCTCTTCAGTGGTATCTTATTTGGTTTCTTCCTTAGCACCACAAGTCAGGAGATTGAAAGTTTATTCTAGGAAAAAAATTCCAAGTGTGAGAAAACTACAGTGAACACATGAATTTCAAAACTGAGTATGAAGGGGTAGATTAGCTTCAGGGAATGAATAAGGACTATGAAGGATGTGGACAATTGTGCTTCTATTTCTGCCTCTGAATCACAAGTATAAAAATGGTCTTATTAACTCATCCCCTGCTCCCAATCAGTTTGTAATCAGCAGCTTATGACTCTGTAACAAAGGTATGTAGAAATTAAATGTGGGATCTCATGGGAGAGCAGTACTGATCTACAAACTCTCCAACTGAGTTTATTTGATCCTCTTGCATTCATTTTCACCTAAATTTCACTCATTTGCCCTTTTGCACCCACATAGTTACAAGCACCAAGCTTGGGATACCAAGTTTTGCCAGGTTTGGCCTGGATTATTGGTGTGCAAAACAGAGGAAAAGAGACACTGTTGTCAAGTCCCCATTGCATTTTTTACTACTTCTTGATTGGTGTTTATGTGAACAGTCATTGCCTAGTAAGACATAGAATCCTAGAATGGTTTGGGTTGGAAGGGACCTCAAAGATCATCTAGTTCCAAGGCCCCTGCCATGGCAGGGACACCTCCCACTAGACGAGGTTGCTCAAAGCCCCGTCCAACCTGGCCTTGAACACCTCCAGGATGATCCACAACCCCCCTGGGCAACCTGTGCCAGTGTCTCACCACCCTCAGAGTGCAGAATTTCCTTCTAATTTCCAGTTTAAATCTCCCCTCTTCCAGTTTGAAGCCATTGCCTCTCATCCCATCACTACAAGCCTTTGTGAAAAGTCCCCCCACAGCCTTCTTGTAGGCCCCCTTGAGGTACGGGTACATGGTCCTTTGCCACAGAGTATGGTTTTTTGTCTGGACTCTTGAAGTTTTTTTTTCCTGGACTCTTGAAGCTTTTTTTCCTGGACTCTTGAATCTGCTTACTGCTCATTGTCTGTTGTTCTCCATTTAAATTCTATGTTTTCAGTCTGTTTTTTTGGGTGAACTAACAGGAAAAAGAATTCTGCTGCCTCATTGCCACCCTCCTGATGGCAGGATGCAGGGTCTTCTGTGCCGTGGGCATTTTTTCTGGATGTGAAACAACCCTCTCCCCACATATCGCTGCGTCCTGGTTTGGCCAGGACAGGGTTAAGGTCTACCAGCAGTTGGGCGGGAGCCGCAGCTGGGATGGACACTTGAACCAGCCAATGGGCTGTTTGATACCATGTGACATCATGCCAGCAGTGCCAAGGCGCTCAGTCCAAGGCCGGGTTTGTCGCGCTCACCTCTGTTTGAGGTCTGTACGCTTTATATCGCTTGTTTTGTGCAGTCTCCTCACTGTGTTGTCACTGTTGCTCTTTTTACTGTTCCTTTGGCGTTGCTGTATTAAATTCTCCTCATCTCACCCCGCAGGGTTTGTATTTTCCTTCCTCTGCCCTTCCTGCTGGAAGCGGGAGCAGTCATGTGGCACTCAGGTCCTGGCAGGGTCTAAACCACCCCAGCCCTTTTGGCGCCCAACGTGGAGCTGAAGGGTTGAGATAAGGACAAA